>JAODAL010012187.1:0-96497 GCA_025379985.1 Phyllomedusa bahiana | reverse complement strand
TAGGCCCACCAGTGGATTTATTCGGGGGCCACCATGGAGATATTTTTGGAGCCCACCAGGAAATTTGATTATTGGGCCCACCAGTGGAGTTTTTCTTGGGGCCCCCAGTATAAAATTCTTAAACCCATTTACGCTACTGTGACAATTGCACTCTTCCTCTTAGTTATTGCCTCTTTCCTCTGCCCTTCTCCCAGAAAGGGAACCACTATGCCCAGGTGCTCACTGGGGGTTTCCCCTACTCTCCTGTAGGCCAGTTCAAGCCTGCCTGAGTGTATGCAGAACTACAGACATGAATAGATATAGTGCAATAACTGATATAAATCAAGATGGCGACTGCCTCCCCACCCCCCCAAAACGAATTGACTGTGGCTATTCTGACGTTTTGACGTTCACCTCCATATCCAAGGCACCGAAATCCAAGCGAGTCAAAAAGCACAATCCCATCTAGATTAAATGGGTATCCCATCTGCGGTCCGCTTGTTCTCATCTTCTGATCCAGAAGTTGTAGTAACTATAGTAAGGCCCATTCACATACCGTTTTTGTTGTCCATTCGTGCCATCCATTGGTCTACCGCAGCAGAGAAGTGACTGAGCCATTGACTTCCACAGGGCAAACGTAATTCTTATTGGCCTACATTTGTCCTATTTAGTGAACGTGTCCGGTTTCAACACTGTGGTTGACTATGCTTTAGCATCCGATGCATAAACCAGACATGTTCCCTAAGTAGCCCAATTAGGACTACGTTTGAAAAATCCAAAAATGGATCCACCAGGCCAAGGAGTAATATAATCTATCCCACAAAAATCCAAAATAGGGTCCTATCCACATAAAACTTAACTTTTAATCAAGTGTCAAATAAAAGAAGATTTCAAACCAAAACAATAGACAAAAAACCAAATGGAGAGAGAGACTCATGATACCTGATCATATATTTGTGTAATGAGGGGAAGGATGCCTTAATCTTTTCCTAGTAGCTACTCATCCTACTGTGCCCTTAGCGGAGTAACCGCCCCAATAAGGGCGACCCCACAAAAACTCATAGGCCCCAGCTAGTTTTCCCTAGATCAGATGATAACCAGGAACATATACAAAAACAGATATATACCACCTTCAGTTAGGCAAAACACATTATATAAATCCTCTACTTGCCAACACACAAAATGCATTAACATGAATACATCCTATAAAGCCATTCATAGATCACAAAGTACCCCAAACACATTTGAACCCAGTATATAAGAGTCATCAGGGGACGGGGGGATAACTAAAACAGAAAGGGCCCAAGAAATATGTACATAGCATATTTAAACATTCACAAGTGTGGATGTTAGGTTGGATAGATACATAGTTACGTGTAGGTGGTTCAGGTGGGGATGGGTGCCCCCTCCGAATTCTTTGTGGAAACTAAGTTGCCTCTACTTTATTCCACAATTTTTTGGGGGGTTTCCCCTTATCGGGCGGTTATCCTCAAAGGTCCAGTAGTTTGATGCCACGGGGAAAAAACTAGGCACCCTTTTCCCTCATTACACAAATATATGTTCCGGTACCATCAGTCTCTCTCTGAATTTGTTTTTTGTCTATTGTTTTGGATTGAAATCTTCTCTTATTTGACCCTTGATTAAAAGTTAAGCTTTATGTTTCTAGGACTATGTTTACCCTCAAGAAGTCAATGGCTCCATCGCCGCTCCACCACAATATCCATCGGGATGAATTTTTAAGATCTCCTGATCCCCTGAATAGGTGGAAAAAATGTTTTGTGAATTGGACTTTAGAAGGGCGCGTGTGAATGCAATCTGTGGCTCCAAAGCTGTACGAAAAAAACTCAGGCCTGCAGTGGTCGGGAAATGCTGGGAGTTGTAGTTAATTATGGAACCGTAACATGTACTTCTAGCTTTTACTTCATTTAACTAGTAGAAGCAGAGGGGACACAGTAACAGGAGCCTGGGCTTCGTCTGAGGATAGAGCCCGCCTGGGGCCATTTAGATGTGTCGCCCATGATCTTGCAGGTGAGTGCACATAGGGGAAAAAGAGAACTGCAAATGAAAGGGAAAAGGGGGGGCCCCAAAATTTTGGGATGGTTGCCATGGGGACTTGTTGCTGGAACCTTTGGGAAAATCAAAAGCACATTTTTTAAGACGTTTGGGCTGCACAGTTATGGAGATATATATGGCACAGTTATGGAGGCAACTGAGGCTGGCACAGTTATGGAGGCCACTGTGGCTGGCACAGTTATGGAGATATCTATGGCACAATTATGGAGGCATCTGTGGCTGGCACACTGTTGTGAAAACATTTATGGTTGGCATACTGTCATGGAGAATTATATGGCACAGTTATAGAGATATTTGTGGTTGTCATAAAGACATCTATGGCTGGCACAATGCTATGGAGGCATCTATGGCTGGGACATTATTATGGAGACAGAGATATTTAGGACAGTTATGGAGACATTTGTGGTTCACACAGTTATAGAGACATCTATGACTGGCACACTGTTATGGAGATGCATTTGGTTGGCACAGTGTTAAGGCGTAATCTATGGCATAGTAATAGAGATGTTTGTGGCTGGAACACAGATATAAAGACCTGGTTGGCATACTGCCATGAAGACATCTATAGCTGGCACAGTTGTAGAGACATCCATGGCAC
Source organism: Phyllomedusa bahiana (assembly GCA_025379985.1). Classification (NCBI taxonomy): domain Eukaryota; kingdom Metazoa; phylum Chordata; class Amphibia; order Anura; family Hylidae; genus Phyllomedusa; species Phyllomedusa bahiana. The sequence continues at coordinate 93,847 of JAODAL010012187.1, read as the reverse complement.
AGTTATGGAGACATCTGTAGCTTGCACAGTTATAGAGACATCCATGAGACGTTATGGAAATCTATGCTGGCTACAGATATTGCAGAAGCCTCCCTGCACGGTTTGGACCATCTATAGGCTGGCACAGCAGATGTCGGAGACACCATGGCAACAAAAGTTCATAGAGAAATTAGGCTGGCACTTGTTATACGAACATTCAGGCACAGATATGAAACATCTATGGCTGGCACAGTTATGAAGATGCCCATCAGGGACTTCATAATCTTTCTCTGGCCTAAGCAGAGCAATTGCCCTAATAAGGGCGACCTCACACCTCGTGGCCCCTTGGCTTATTCTGAGTAAACCCTGGATACACGGAGGGCAACAGACAGATGATAAACAGGCGACAACCAGGCACATACACAAAGGTCCCCAAATAGAGAAATGTCAGACCAGGAGAACTTGTATTACCGAATCACAAATCAGAGGAATAACCATAGACGAAGCTGAAGACACAATCTAGGACTCAGAGTTACAATATAGGTATCCATACAGGCCAGGACAGCAAGAGCAATCACAGGCAGAGGCTGAGTTTCAGGAAGGGATTTAAATATCCTGCCCCAGCCAGGGACTGGCACCTCGAGGCATCATACTGAACCTTGGCTGAGGACACAGTGCTGACAGCCCCTATGGTTGGCACAGTTTTGGAGACACTTGTGTCTGGCACATCCTGGCACACTCTGTTGTGTGTATTATAAGGAGCCAGAAATCCTTCTTTCCTACGAGCTGCCGCCGGCTGCACATTCAGACTCCAATCTGCCGTTCTTGGTGGTCGGGGCCTGTCAGTATCCTGTACGTTTCCCCGGTGACTTCTAATATGGTTTTTTATTCATATTTCGCCCGGGTTCATCCATCACATTTACCCTCCTTCCTCATCCTGCAATGAGACCATTACAAGATTGCCTCCATTGTGTTGGGATAATTCGCCTCTAATTCCGGCAATAAACAATCTGTTATCCTCGTCTCCAGCAGCCATTAGCCATTCAGGCATCTGGTGTCTCCTCTATGTACGAGCACCTCCGAGCCGAGCCAAGGACAACGAGCGATCACACAAATCTATGGCAATCGCTCTGGACTATAACTCGAGCTGATTATCTGGATGTCTCACTCATAACGAGCCCCGAAACCTTCAGCGCGTCCCTGTGTCATGTATGAAGGGCTACGGAGGGGTTAATACCAAACACTGGGGCGTAGCTATAGGGGGTGCAGAGGTAGCAGTCGCTACCGGGCCCTGCAGTCTTAGGGGGCCCAAAAGCCCTTCTTCCACGTAAAGAGGTACCAGCATTGTAAGTGGCATATGGCATGTGGGGGGCCCATTTAACTTTTTGCACTAGGGCCCTGGAGCTTCACGTTACGCCTCTGACCAAACACGATGACTGCTTAGGACACTCATGATGCATTGTATGTCCTGTGATGACTCCTGCGTGGGGTACACTATGTGCAGAGTCCCAATAGTCTCATATGATTCCCATGAGAACCCTACATACATTTCCCATATGTATTGTGCAGCCATGAGACACCATATTCTCCTCTGGAAGCAATACACTGGCACTATGTGCAACCATACAGTACATCTATAAGAAACCATATTGTCTCCTAGAATGGCCACCCTGTGTGCCGCCATGTGGTTCATTCATTAGAACCCATATACTCTCTTATAAGCAAACTCTATGTGCTGCCATTCAGTGCACAAGAGACCATGTACAATCCGCTGGGGTCACCATAAACCACCATACTGTCTCCTAGAATGGCCAACCTGTGGTCTGCCCATAACGCATGGGGCAATGTACAATTCTGTGAAGTAATGTAGAGACCCCCACATACCACCAAACTATGCATCCTTGAAACAACATACTGTGCCCTGACACCAACTACCTATCAGCAAACGCTATGTGCTGCCATTTAGTGCACATGAGATACCGTGGTGTACCACCATCCTGTGCATCCTTGAAATACCAAACTGTCTCCTAGGATGGCCACCCTGTGTGCTGCCATATGGTTCATACATAAGACACCATATACTCTCTACTAAGCAAATTCTATGTGCTGCCATTCAGTGCACAAGAGACAATGTACAATCCCCTGAGTCACCATAAACCACCATACTGTCTCCTAGAATGGCCATCCTGTGTGCCGCCATATGGTCTATCCATGAAGCATGAGGCAATGTACAATTCCTTTGAAGTAATATAAAGACACCATATACCATTATACTATGCATCCCTGAAACACCATACTGTCCCCTGTGTGCAGTCACATGGTGTATCTGAAAGGCAACTTCTTCTGCCATAGAAACAATACATAGGCAATGTGAACCACTGTGCAGTACATCCATAAGCAACCATAGTGTCTCCTAGAATGGCCACCCTGTGTGTCGCCTTATAGTCTCTAATAAGCAAACTCTATGTGCTGCCATTCAGTGCACATGAGGCAATGCACAATTCCCTAGAGTCACCATAAACCACCATACTGTCTCCTAGAATAGCCATCCTGTGTGCCGCCATATGGTCTATCCATAACGCATGGGGCACTATACAATTCTGTGAAGTAATGTAGAGACCACCAAACTATGCTTCCCTTAAACACCATACTGTCCCCTGACACCAACTACCTATCAGCAAACTCTATGTGCTGCCATTCAGTGCACGGGACACAATTCCCTAGAGACACCATGCACCACCATCCTGTGCATCCTTGAAATAGCAAACTGTCTCCTAAAATGGCCACCCTGTGTGCCGCCATGTGGTTCATCCAGAAGACACCATAGACTCTCTACTAAGCAAATTCTTTGTGCTGCCATCCAGTGCACATGTGACAATTGACGTCATACACAATGGACCAGAACATGGAGCCCTCATCTGGTGCACAAAAGGACTGCTCAACCTGACAAATGTAAGAGCAGTACAGGACATGTAGTACCGCACTGTACTGTAGAGAGGCGCTATAGACCAATCACTGCATGCACCTCACTAATACATGTAAGAGCAGTACAGGACATGTAGTACCTCACTGTACTGTAGAGAGGTGCTATAGACCACCAATCACTGCATGTACCTCACTAATACATGTAAGAGCAGTACAGGACATGTAGTACCTCACTGTACTGTAGAGTGGCGCTATAGACCCCATCACTGCATGCACCTCACTAATACATGTAAGAACAGTACAGGACATGTAGTACCACACTGTACTGTAGAGAGGCGTAATAGACCCTTAATCACTGCATGCACCTCACTAATACATGTAAGAGCAGTACAGGACATGTAGCACCGCACTGTACTGTAGAGAGGCGCTATAGACCACCAATCACTGCATGTACCTCACTAATACATGTAAGAGCAGTACAGGACATGTAGTACCACACTGTACTGTAGAGAGGAGCTATAGACCACCAATCACTGCATGCACCTCACTAATACATGTAAGAGCAGTATAGGACATGTAGTACCGCACTGTACTGTAGAGAGGCGCTATAGACCACCAATCCCTGCATGCACCTCACTAATACATGTAAGAGCAGTACAGGACATGTAGTACTGCACTGTACTGTAGAGAGGTGCTATAGACCACCAATCACTGCATGCACCTCACTAATACATGTAAGAGCAGTACAGGACATGTAGTACTGCACTGTACTGCAGGGAGGTGCTATAGACCACCAATCACTGCATGCACCTCACTAATGCATGTAAGAGCAGTACAGGACATGTAGTACTGAACTGTACTGTAGAGAGGGTCTATAGACCACCAATCACTGCATGTACCTCACTAATACATGTAAGAGCAGTACAGGACATGTAGTACCGCATTGTACTGTAGAGAGGCGCTATAGACCCCAGTCACTGCATGCACCTCACTAATCCATATAAGAGCAGTATAGGACATGTAGTACCGCACTGTACTATAGAGAGGTGCTATAGACCACCATTCACTGCATGTGCCTCACTAATACACGTAAGAGCAGAAGAAGACATGTAGTACCGCACTGTACTGTAGAGAGGCGCTATAGACACCAATCACTGCATGCACCTCACTAATACATGTAAGAGCAATACAGGACATGTAGTTACCGCACTGTGCTGTAGAGAGGCGCTATAGACCACCAATCACTGCATGCACCTCACTAATTACATGTAAGAGCAGTACAGGACTGTAGTATTGCAATGTACTGTAGAGAGGAGCTATAGACCCCCAACCACTGTATGGACCTCACTAATACATGTAAGAGCAGTACAGGATATGTAGTACCGCACTGTACTGTAGAGAGGTGCTATAGACAACCAATCACTGCATGCACCTCACTAATACAGAGCTTTTACATGTAAAATGTTCCTGATAATCCCCCATCACATGAGCCGCAGATCAGCAGGGTCTGGGACATTGTATGGGGAGAGTGGCTACAAGATACAATGTCCAGGAAAGAGCATTGCCTGCTGGAAACATTGTATCCTGAGGACATTGTCTGCTGGAAACATTGTATCCTGAGGACATTGCCTGCTGGAAACATTGTATCCTGAGGACACTGCCTGCTGTATCCTGAGGACCTTGCCTGCTGGAAACATTGTATTCTGAGGACATTGTCTGCTGGAAACATTGTATCCTGAGGACATTGCCTGCTGGAAACATTGTATTCTGAGGACATTGTCTGCTGGAAACATTGTATCCTGAGGACACTGCCTGCTGGAAACATTGTATACTGAGGCCAGTGCCTGCTGGAAACATTGTATCCTGAGGACAGTGCCTGCTGGAAACATTGTATCCCGAGGACATTGCTGGAAACCCTTGTATCCTGAGGACACTGCCTGCTGGAAACATTGTATCCTGAGGACATTGCCTGCTGGAAACATTGTATCCTGAGGACATTGTCTGCTGGAAACCTTGTATCCTGAGGACAGTGCCTGCTGGAAACATTGTATCCTGAGGACATTGCTGGAAACCTTGTATCCTGAGGACACTGCCTGCTGGAAACATTGTATCCTGAGGCCAGTGCCTGCTGGAAACATTGTATCCTGAGGACAGTGCTGCTGGAAACATTGTATCCAGGACATTGCTGGAAACTTGTATCCTGAGGACACTGCTGTGGAAACATTGTATCCTGAGGCCAGTGCCTGCTGGAAACATTGTACAGGAGACATTGTCTGCTGGAAACCTTGTATCCTGGGACACTCCTGCTGGAACATTGTATCCTGAGGACAGTGCCTGCTGGAAACATTGTATCCTGAGGACATTGTCTGCTGGAAACCTTGTATCCTGAGGACAGGGCCTGCTGGAAACATTGTATCCTGAGGACAGTGCCTGCTGGAAACCTTGTATCCTGAGGACAGTGCCTGCTGGAAACCTTGTATCCCGAGGACAGTGCCTGCTGGAAACATTGGGGCAGATGTATGACATGTGCAGTGCCAGTTTTCTGGTATACTGTCCAACAAATGGAACGTCATTGGCCATGTCTGACATACACTGCTCACAAAAAGTTTGGGATATTTGGCTGAAATTTCATGATGAACATAACATTTATTGAACATTTTTTTTAAAAGCCCTAAGTTACCCCTCTCTCCCCTCTAGCTGCCCGCGTTAAACTGTTCAGTGTTTCATTACTTTCTGCACAACTCACTCATCTCTAACAGGGAGCTTAATGGGAACATTCCCAACAGGTGTTTGATCCCTGAATCGCCCAATACATTTACGGGATCAATGTGAATTGGGATTAAACCGTCCTCCTCATCCTGCTGTTCACATTGTGACATCATGAGACCAAGAGAACATCTTACAATTGATCAGCAGGACCTCACCATTGCGGAATGCTCTCAGACGGAAGTGGCCACTGAGCTTAGAGAGTCACTGAGGGTCATCAGCCATTGCCAGGCTTCAAGCAGGATGCTCTCAGATGGAAGTGGCCACTGAGCTTAGAGCGTCATCAGCAGGTTGTATCAGAGATACAGAGAGACTGGAAGAGTCACAGAAGGGTAAAATAGAAGGAAGTGGATGTCCTTTGGCTCCATCACACACTGATGAGCGCTTCATTGTAGCCAATGCCCTGCGGAGCCGGATGATGAACGTCGCACAACTCCAGGCACTGGGAGGTGAGAGGCACTTAGAGCTACTTGTATGAAAATTGTCTAGGTCTAAAACTCCCTTTGTTGCCCATAAGAACCAATCAGAGCGCCCCTCTCATTTGTCCAGAGCACTGCATGAAATGAAAGCGGCGCTCTGATTGGTTGCTATGGGCAACAAAGTGAGTTTTGGAGCTAGACAGTTTCCATACATGTGGCCCCATGTGTCCCATCAGACCATTCATAACCATCTACATCATGGTCTGTGGGCTAGGTGACCTGACCGCACCACCAGGTACAGGTATCATCGTCTGAGCCAGGGAGGATCATCGCTGGATGAGGGACCGGTGCTCCTGCTGTTCAGTGATGGAAGTCTGTTTGCTTTGAGTAGAATTGATGGAGCCAATGATGCTGGAGACGTCAGGGAGAGCGTGGGGCATCAGCCGGGTCAGGGAGAGCGCTGTGCATCAGCCGGGTCAGGTACCGGTCAGGGAGAGCGCTGTGCATCAGCCAGGTCAGGTACCGGTCAGGGAGAGCGCTGTGCATCAGCCGGGTCAGGTACCGGTCAGGGAGAGCGCTGTGCATCAGCCGGGTCAGGTACCGGTCAGGGAGAGCGTTGTGCATCAGCCGGGTCACGTACAGGTCAGGGAGAGCACTGTGCATCAGCCAGGTCAGGAGCGAGCGCTGTGCATCAGCCAGGTCAGGGAGAGCGCTGTGCATCAGCCAGGTCAGGTACCAGTCAGGGAGAGCGCTGTGCATCAGCCAGGTCAGGTACCGGTCAGGGAGAGCGCTGTGCATCAGCCGGGTCAGGTACCGGTCAGGGAGAGCGCTGTGCATCAGCCGGGTCAGGGAGAGCGCTGTGCATCAGCCGGGTCAGGTACCGGTCAGGGAGAGGGCTGTGCATCATCCAGGTCAGGGAGAGCGCTGTGCATCAGCTGGGCCAGGTACTAGTCAGGGAGAGTGCTGTGCATCAGCTGGGTCAGGTACCGGTCAGGGAGAGCGCTGTGCATCAGCCGGGTCAGTTACGGTCAGGAGAGTGCTGTGCATCACCGGGTCAGGTGCCGGTCAGGTAGAGTGCTGTGCATCAGCCGGGTCAGGTGCCGGTCAGGGAGAGCGCTCTGCATCAGCCGGGTCAGGTACTGGTCAGGGAGAGCGCTGTGCATCAGCCGGGTCAGGTACCGGTCAGGGAGAGCGCTGTGCATCAGCCGGGTCAGGGAGAGCGATGTGCATCAGCCGGGTCAGGTGCCGGTCAGGGAGAGCGCTGTGCATCAGCCGGGTTTAGGTCGCGTCAGGAGGACGCTGTGCATCAGCCAGGTCAGGTGCCGTCAGGGAGAGGGCTGTGCATCAGCCCGTCAGGGAGGGCTGTGCATCGCCGGGTCAGCCGGTCAGGAGAGGGCTGTGCATCAGCCGGGTCAGGTGCCGGTCAGGGAGAGGGCTGTGCATCAGCCGGGTCTGTGAGAGCGCTGTGCAGCAGCCGGGTCAGGTACCGGTCAGGGAGAGCGATGTGTATCAGCCAGGTCAGGTAGCGGTCAGGGAGAGCACTGTGCATCAGCCGGGTCAGGTGGCGGTCAGGGAGAGCGCTGTGCCTCAGCCGGGTCAGGTGCCGGTCAGGGCGGGGGCGGTGCCTCAGCCGGGTCGGGCCGTCATGGGAGCGCTGTGACAGCCCGGTCAGGGAGAGGCTGTGCATAGCCGGGTCAGGTGCCGGTCAGGGAGAGGGCTGTGCATCACCGGTCAGGGAAACGCTGGCATCAGCCGGGTCAGGTGCCGGTCAGGGAGAGGGCTGTGCATCAGCCGGGTCAGGTCGCCATGCCGGTCGTCCCACACCCAGACCAGGCTGATGTAAATGATGCATGTATTTGTGTATGTGTCATATACATTTTATTATGTGACTGTTATAAAGATACAATATATATAAATGTACAGTAACATTCTTATAGGAATTACTCTCATTTCTGAAGTTGCAGATACCAAATAGAGTTAAAAAAATTTTTAGACTTTCAAGACTGACGGGTGACGGGTCGGCCGGGGTCATTTCAGTCAATTAATACAATTGAAGAAAACCCAGAAAGAAACTAAAATAAGGTGCGATTAATATTTATGGTTTTTCTAATTTGAAAGCAGAAATAAAGTCGCTGCCGTCAGCAGTTGGTTGTGCATTTATGAGGCGCGGCAGCAGAATCACTGGTGACCGGCAAATCTGCCTTCATAAGACTACAGAAGGCAGCGCGGGCAGAACTTCCCAGCAGTTACAGTGAGGGGTCGCCTGCGGGTATTCGGCTTCCAAATGTTCCAAGCAAGAATATTACAAGGATTTATCACTTGCAGGATACAGACTGTGGATCTGATACCTGATGGACACAGAGACACAGGTGCATCCACAATGTGCAAAGACGCTCATCGAAATCAGAAGCAGCCATACCTTGGACTTGGCCCTCTCCTGGATCTCATCATACCTCTCATTCAGCGTCTCTCACTCTCACCACCTCCTCCCCCCCGGCCTCTCTCTGTTGGTGTCCCTCAGGGGTCAGTCCTGGGTCCCTTACTCTTCTCTATCTACACCCTTGGTCCTGGTCAGCTCATAGCTCACAACGGCATTCATTACCACCTGTAGCTGATATACCCAACTCTACATCTCGGCCCAGATGTCACTCTCTTCTCTCCCGGATCCCTGACTGTCTGTCCTCCATTTCCTCCTTCTTCTCATCACGTCTCCTAAAACTAAATGTGGAGAAAACTGAATTCATATCTTCCACGCCCCCCCCCCCATTCTATTCCCCCACCTGATCTCTCTATCACAGTCAATGGCTACACTCTCTCATCCAGCTCCACAAGTCCGCTGCCTTGGGGTAATCCTAGACTCCGCTCTGTCCTTCAAACCGCACATCCAAACCCTCACCTCTGCTGCCGCCTCCACCTGAAAAACATCTCTCGCATCCGCTCATTCCTCAACTATGACACTACAAAAATGCTGGTCCATGCCGTTGTCATCTCCCGCCTAGACTACTGAACATCCTTCTCAGTGGCCTCCAGCTAGCACCACTCGCTCCCCTCCAATCCATCCTTAACTCTGCTGCCCGTCTTATCCACCTCTCTCCTCGCTACTCCTCTGCCTCTCCCCTCTGCCGATCCTTTCACTGGCTTCCCATTGCCCAACGAATTCATTTCAATTTAGCAACCATGACCTACAAGGTTCTCCATGACCTCTCCCCTCCATACATCTCTGCTCTAATCTCCAGATACTCACCCTCACACACTCTCCGCTCCTCACAGGACCTTCTCCTCTGCTCTCCCCTTATCAGCTCCTCACACAACCGTCTCCAAGACTTCTCCCGTGCTTCACACACACTCTGGAACTCACTTCCCCAACACCTCAGACTCTCCACCTCTCTCACTAGTCTCACATGTAACCTGAAAACCTACCTCTTCAGGAGCTGTTGCATTGCTCCACCCCACAAAAATGTCTGCCCCTCATCTCCTGTCTCTTCCCTCCTTCCCTGTAGATTGTAAGCCCTCACGGGCAGGGACCTCTCTCCCTCTGTACTAGTTGTTAGTCATTTATTGTCACTTTGTAAATGTTTGACCAATGTTATTTATGTACCCGCCCGTAATGTACAGCGCCCTGGAACCAAGGGCGCTCCAAAATAAATGATAATAATAATAATAATAATAATAATAATAATAATGGGGCCAGAGCTTTAGGGAGCTCACTTAGGTTTAAGAACATTGTACCGTTTTGTGGATAATTGGGGTTTTCTGCTACCTACTACCATGTGGGGAATTATATTTATAGTTTCAATTATTCCTACCTGAGTTAACTATCATTAGGTGTTGGGATCCTACCTCATTTTGCTATCAGGTCCTTGTGCTTCTAACAGGACTAATATGGAGAGAACTTCCCTTATGTCCCCGTCAGAAGCACTTAGGAGTCAAGGGCCCCTTAGTGTTCCAATGACCTTAGCCTGTTTTATTTTGTTTTGGGCCAGAATCCGCTTTTGGCATTCCCGTGGTCCCGAATTGTTCCTAGTTTCCCGGGTCTCTGTTTAAAAGGCTGTGGGCCAGAAGTTTTCTGTGTCCGGTGCAGGTTCCTATTTTCCTTTGGGTAGGTCTACTGCCTCTTTTGTTTCTGCTGGTCCAAACCCGCTTTCCCCTGTGTTTGTTGGTCCAGAATCTGCTATTCTCTGTGTCTGGTGGTCCAGAATCTGCTATTCTCAGTGTCTGATGGTCCAGAATCTGCTGTTCTCTGTGTCTGCTGGTCCAGAACCTGCTATTCTCAGTGTCTGCTGGTCCAGAACTGCTATTCTCGTGTCTGCTGGTCCAGAATCTGCTATTCTCTGGGGTCTGCTGGGCCAGAAATCTGCTATTCTCAGGTTTTGGTATTCAGAATCTGCTGTTTTTCAGGTTCTGCTGGTCCAGAATCTGCTATTCTCAGTGTCTGCTGGTCCAGAATCTGCTATTCTCAGTGTCTGCTGGTCCAGAATCTGCTTTCTTGGTGTCTGCGGTCCTAGAATCTGCTTTCTCAAATGTCTGGGTTGGGCAGAATCTGCTATTCTCGGTGTCTGCTGGTCCAGAATCTGCTATTCTCGTGTCTTGCTGTCCAGAATCTGCTATTCTCAGTTCTGTGGTCCAGAATCTGCTATTCCCAGGGGGCTGCTGGTCCAGAATCTGCTGTTCTCTGTGTCTGCTGGTCCAGATTCTGCTGTTCTCGGTGTCTGCTGGTCCAAAAAACTGCTATTCCAGTGTCTGGTGGTCCAGAAATCTGCTTTTTGTTCTGCAGTGTGTTTGCTTGGTTTCCCGAATCTGTATTTTCGGTGTCTGCTGGTTCCCGAACTGCTATTCTCGTGGTGTGGTCAGGGAACTGTTTCGGTTGCTGGTCCAGAACCTGCTGTTTTGGTGTCTGTGGGCCAAATCTGCTATTTCTCCATGTCTGCTGGTCAAAAATCTGCTATTTGGGGTCTGCGGGGCCAGAACGCTTTTCTCGTGTCTATGGGCCAGAATCGCTGTTCGGTGCTGCTTTTTCCAGAATCTGTATTTTTGTCTGCTGGTCCCGAATCTGCTATTTTCGGGGTTGCTGGGCCAGAATCTCTTTTTTTTCTTTCCCCGTTTTTTTTCTGCTGGTCCAGAAACGCATTCTCGTGTCGCTGGTCCAGAATCTGCGGATGTGTCCAGTTGTTCCCAGGTGCCCGCATGGTCCAGAATCTGCTATTCTCGGTGTCTGCTGGTCCAGAATCTGCTATTCCCAGTGTCTGTTTGGGCAGAATCTGCTATTCTCAGTGTCTGCTTGGGCCAGAAACTGTTTTTCCTCAGTGTCTGCTGGTCCAGAATCTGCTATTCTCGTGTCTGCTGGTCCAGAATCTGCTATTCTCAGTGTCTGCTGCTCCAGAATCTGCTATTCTCGGTGTCTGCTGGTTCAGAATCTGCTATTCTCAGTGTCTGCTGGTCCAGAACCTGCTATTCTCAGTGTCTGTTGGTCCAGAATCTGCTATTCTCAGGTGTTGCTTGTCCAGAATCGCTTTCTCAGTGTCTGCTGGTCCAGAATCTGCTATTCTCAGTGTCTGCTGGTCTAGACTCTGCTATTCTCAGTGTCTGCTGGTCCAGAATCTGCTATTCTCAGTGTCTGCTGGTCCAGAATCTGCTATTCTCAGTGTCTGCTGGTCCAGAATCTGCTATTCTCAGTGTCTGCTGGTCCAGAATCTGCTGTTCCTGATGCCTGCTGGTCCAGAATCTGATATTTTCGGTGTCTGCTGGTCCAAAATCTGCTATTCCCAGTGTCTGCTTGTCCAGAATCTGCTATTCTCGGTGTCTGCGGGTCCAGAACTTGCTATTCTCGGTGTCTGCTGGTCCTGTGTCTGCTGGTCCAGAATCTGCTGTTCTCTGTGTCTGCTGGTCCAGCATCTGCTATTCTCCGTGTCTGCTGGTCCAGGACCTGCTTTTCTCGGTGTCTGCTGGTCCAGAATCTGCTATTCTCAGTGTCTGCTGGTTTTTGGTTTCCAATTATATTTTATAGTAATAGCTCCATTTTAAAAAGACATCTTGTCCCGCAAAAAACAAGCCCTCATACAACTATGGAGATGGAAAAATCAAAAAGTCAAAGCTCTCATAAGACTGGGAGGAAAAAAACTAAAATCTGAAAAGTGATGCGTCATTTCCTTCACAGTTCGTGCTCGTACAGCGTTACGCCTTTAAATAAAATTGTTTTTTTTTTTTTGTTGGAGATCCCTCATCTCCGCCACTAGGTTTGTATTTTGGAATATTTGGCTTTGTCTCCCTTTTCTGGGCCGTGTTCCCAGCAATAGAAAGAACCTTTCAGCTCCGATATATTTGTGATTTCACTTGTTACTATCAGCAGAATTCAATTTCACTGAAACAGCAAAAAAGGCCGGTTAGTTACAGCGCAGAGGCGGTGCCCGTGGAACAGTAAAAGTAGCAGAATCCAGTCGTAAGAAAATAAGATTTTATGGAGCAACATGATACATTTTATAAAAATTGATGCCCCAATATAAACCTGAGGTGTGCTGGACAGAGGTGTCGCAGGATACTGCATGTCAGAGACGTTTCTAGGCTAAATTGCAGTCAGGGAGGGGAGAAAAAAATCCCCTCCCCCACATTAACATTTTGCGCCACACATCACTATTAACCAGTTCTTGACCACCCTTCCTCCCCTTTAAAGGAGTTGTCTCACTGCAAAGATTAGCTTTTGACATGTAAGGAACAGTAAATGAAGACTTTTTCCAAATATATTGCTTTGTTTATTTTGTTTTGTTGAGGCGATAAGAGAGATTTTATCTGCTCTGCATGCACACAGGTTTCTCTGGTTACCGCTCTGCTCTCCCCTTCTCTCTCTGCTCTGTGTCTTATCTGACTGCCCACAGGTTTCTCTGGTTACCGTCCTGCTCTCCTCTCCTCTTCCTGCTCTTTGTCTTATCTGAGTGCACACAGGATTCTCTGGTTACCGTCCTGCTCTCCCCTTCTCTCTCTGCTCTTTGTCTTATCTGAGTGCACACAGGTTTCTCTGGTTACCGTCCTGCTCTCCCCTTCTCTCTCTGCTCTGTGTCTTATCTGAGTGCACACAGGTTTCTCTGGTTACCGTCCTGCTCTCCCCTTCTCTCTCTGCTCTGTCTTTTCTGAGTGCCCACAGGTTTCTCTGGGTACCGTCATCGTCTCCCCTTCTCTCTCTGCTCTGTGTTATCTGATTGCACACAGGTTTCTCTGGTTACCGTCCTTCTCTCCCCTTCTCTCTCTGCTCTCTGTCTTATCTGAGTGCACACAGGTTTCTCTGGTTACCGTCCTGTTCTCCCCTTCTCTCTCTGCTCTTTGTCTTATCTGAGTGCACACAGGTTTCTCTGGTTACCGTCCTGCTCTCCCCTTCTCTCTCTGCTCTTTGTCTTATCTGAGTGCACACAGGTTTCTCTGGTTACCATCCTGCTCTCCCCTTCTCTCTCTGCTCTTTGTCTTATCTGAGTGCACACAGGTTTCTCTGGTTACCGTCCTGCTCTCCTCTTCTCTCTCTGTTCTTCGTCTTATCTGAGTGCACACAGGTTTCTCTGGTTACCGTCCTGCTCTCCCCTTCTCTCTCTGCTCTGTGTCTTATCTGAGTGCACACAGGTTTCTCTGGTTACCGTCCTGCTCTCCTCTTCTCTCTCTGCTCTTTGTCTTATCTGAGTGCACACAGGTTTCTCTGGTTACCGTCCTGCTCTCCCCTTCTCTCTCTGCTCTTTGTCTTATCTGAGTGCACACAGGTTTCTCTGGTTACCGTCCTGCTCTCCCCTTCTCTCTCTGCTCTGTGTCTTATCTGAGTGCACACAGGTTTCTCTGGTTACCGTCCTGCTCTCCCCTTCTCTCTCTGCTCTTTGTCTTATCTGAGTGCACACAGGTTTCTCTGGTTACCGTCCTGCTCTCCCCTTCTCTCTCTGCTCTTTGTCTTATCTGAGTGCACACAGGTTTCTCTGGTTACCGTCCTGCTCTCCCCTTCTCTCTCTGCTCTTTGTCTTATCTGAGTGCACACAGGTTTCTCTGGTTACCATCCTGTTCTCCCCTTCTCTCTCTGCTCTGTGTCTTATCTGAGTGCACACAGGTTTCTCTGGTTACCGTCCTGCTCTCCCCTTCTCTCTCTGCTCTGTCTTATCTGAGTGCACACAGGTTTCTCTGGTTACCATCCTGTTCTCCCCTTCTCTCTCTGCTCTTTGTCTTATCTGAGTGAACACAGGTTTCTCTGGTTACCGTCCTGCTCTCCCCTTCTCTCTCTGCTCTTTGTCTTATCTTAAAGGAGAAGTTGACATCACTATAGGTCAGCACACAGGACACTGGCAGCTTGAGAACAGAGTGTGTTATCTCTAAGAAGCAAAGGAAAGTAATTACTTTTATTTACTTTGAGCTCTGATGCCCCCTTCACTATAGATACACTCTCCTGCTGTCATGTCAGTGCAATTAGAAGAGCTGTAACTACAGTGCTGATATGCTAATTATTGCTACAGAACCACCGATAGCCTGACCAGGAAGAGGCAAGGAGCATGAATCTGAAGCTGCTTGTGGCTCTGTGAAACAGAATGGTAAGACAACCCCTTTTCCTTTTTCTTAGTACACGCAGGTTTGAATGCTCTAACGCTTTCTCCCACTTGGTTATGCTACTTATTTTTTTCCCTTTTTTGGATAAGGTAAGGACTTTATTTTTTATGTCAATTTAATATTAGATTTTTTCAATCATATCAGAAAAAATTGTGAACAAATAAAAGTCTGTTTTTAACATTTTTTAATAAATTAATTTTTTTAATGCACAGTTATCACTGCTAGGGTCTAAGTGCTGACATAAGTGTGTAATTCCCCCCAGCTCTGACCTGCTGTCCTCTGGTCCCATTACTAAGTTCTGACAGTAGGACTGGTAAACAAACAGTTCCCCCTCCCTTGCAATTACTCTAATGTAATTACTTATATTAACTTGTAAACTACAGGCTGGCAGGAGTGAATGCAGCCAGATCATTCTCTGCTCAGGTTACACCCACTACAGGGGAGCGTTCCTGAGCTGAGCCTGGCTTCAAAGCAAAAAAGGGCTTTACATTACGTGGAAATCCCTAAGAAGCATTTATGCTATCTATCACACATGAAAAAACTCTGAGATTCTCGGTTCGCATATTTTGATCAAAAGATGTTTAAGCTGCCCACGACTTTCAACGTGAACTCAGATAGGGCAGTCCTATGCTATCTTTACCTCTCAATAGAGCCAATCAAGGCCTCTCACTGGGTCAACCGACCTCCATTATTCAGAGAGAAAAAATAAAAAACACCCAACCTGCAAGCTGCCCTTCTTATGACAGCCTGTGAGAGTGGGCAGGGACAGAAACCCAAAATGGAAGCACCCCTTCCTTCCCATATAGGTTAAAATCAATGTACACCAAGTATAACGTATGTTTCTGCACACGAAAACATTTCTGAAAAAACGTATGCAAACCTGGGTGCCACTGGCAGGGCTGCGGCACACATGTAATTATACATGTTACACACACAGACCGCCGCCAGCGGCACACTACTGCAAAAAGGGCAATACATTACGTGGAAATCCCTAAAGAAGCATTTATGCTATCTATCATACATGAAAAAACTTTGAGATTCTCAGAGTTTTTTCATGTATGATAGATAGCATAATGGCTTCAAAGCACACCCACTGAGTGATGACAAAACGTTCTCTGAGGCCATGTGATTAATGAACCCCACATGGGTTTTCAGGGGGTAGGGCAAGACAAGGCTCTCTGACAGGTTTGCACAGCAGGACAGGTAAATAATTTTCAATAAGTATGAATTACAAAGTTTAATATAATGCAGTTGTGACTCCTTTAACAAATTAAAAGATAGACCTGAAGAACCCCTTTAAGGCCAAATCGGGCCCTCCTCATCATTTTATGTGGAAAGCAAGAGCTCTTCACTTTCCCTGGAGAATGCATCCAGCATTTGGTAGACAAAGCGACCCCACCACAAGGAGCAGCGCCAAAAAATTTGGGCTCGAACGCACAACCACCCCATTAAAAACACTTTTAAAGCAACCCCAGGTTTTTAAATCTTTGAAAATTTTTAAAACCCGGGCCCCCCTGAAAAGTAGAAAGCTAAATGCAAAAAGGGGGAAAAGGGACTTTTAAACAAAACCCTTTAAAACCCCTTTAAAGGGACCCACCAGTTTGGCCTTCCTGACCCACCCCCTATTTTTAACGACATGTGGACTTTATGGGGAGAACAATTTTTTTGAAACTTTTACCTATTCATTGATTCTGAAAAATTTTTTCTCGTGACCTTTGTGTTTTAAATTTTTAGTAAAAAAATTTTTTATCCAACCAACCTATTTTATCTTTAAAAATATCAAAATTTACCAAAAAAAATTTTGGGAAAAAATCTTTTGATTTTGAAAGTTCCAAAATTTTTTGCATGCAAGACAGTAATTATCCCCAAAACAAAATATTTTTAAACTACATCTCCCATATTCCCCTATGGGTTGGGCATCATTTTTTTAAATTCTTTTTTTTTTTTTTTGACATTGGGGGTTTTAGAAAATTAGAAAAAAAATTTTCCCCTAAAAATTTTCAAAAATTTGCAATAAAAAATTTTTTTGGGCCAACCGGGTTTCTGACGGGGCTTTGGGGGGCCGAAAGTTAGATACCCCCATAAAAAAATTAAAAAAGAAACAGCCCCCTTAAAGTTTTACAACATTTTTTTAAAAGAAGTTTTTTTAACCCTTTAGGGTATTTCACAAAATTTTAAAGCAAAGTGGAGGTAAATTTTCAAAATTTCACTTTTTTTTAAAAGGCAGATTTTCAATATTTATCCATTATCACGGGAATACATAAAATTTTGCCCAGGTTAAATGCAATGTAATATCATTTCCCCCAGGTCTGCCGTTTTTAGAGATATCCCATAAGGGGCCCCTAGTGCATTATTTGGCTCACCCATAAGCCCCAGATGGAGAGCACCTACTGGACTCGGGTCTCATTTTCATGCAATTTTATTTAGGCGCCATTATGTTTCATTACTTTTACACAATAGAAATAGGTCTATAAAAAATTGCGTTTTTATGTGTCCTATTCTTACAGTCATAACTTTTTTATTTTTCTGTGTGCAGAGATGTGAAGGGCCTAGTTTTATTGCGGGGTGAATTGATGCTTTTATTGGTACCATATGGGTGCATACAACACTTGTTCACTTTTTATTAAGGTTTTGTTGAGGCATTTTGAACAAAATACAGCAATCCTGGGAGTGTTTTTTTATTTTATTTTTATAGCGTCACTCTGCGTTAGATATGACCCTGCTAGCTTTACTCAGCAGGTCGATACGATTACAGCGATACCCAATTTGTATATTTGTTTTTATTTTTTACTGCTTTTATACAATAAAAACACTTTTATTCAAACAGGAAAACACATTTTTGCATTGCCATAGTCTGAGAGCCATAACTTTTTATTTTTCTGTTATGAAAACTGTATACAGGCTTTTTTTTTTGGGGGGAGAGTTGACGCTTTTATTGGTATCATTTTTGGGGTACAAGACTTTTGATCAGTTTTAAATCCATTTTTGGAAGGCAGAGTGAAGAAAAATACTGCAATCCTAGTAGTGTTTTTTTATTTTATTTTTAACAGCGCTCACTGTACAGTATCCGTAATAAGTTAGTTTTACTCTGTGGGTTGATACGATTACGGTGATACCCAATTTATATAGTTTTTTTTATGTTGAAGCACTTTAAAAAAAAAAAAAGTGTTTTTAGTGTGTAAAGGAATATTTATGCATCGCTGTCTTCTGAGAGCCCTAACTTTTTTATTTTTCCGTATACAGAGCTGTGTTACGACTTTTTTTTTTGCGGGATGAGCTGACGTTTTAATTGGTACAACATTGGCGTTTATAGGGGTTTTTGATCACTTTTATTCCATTTTATGTGCTGCGGGATGAACAAAAATCTTAATTCTGTTATTGTTTTTTTTTTTTTTTTGCGCCGTTCATCGTACGGGTAAATTAACATGACAGATTTATAGGGCAGGTCATTACGCACGCGGCGATACCAAATACGGGGACTTTATTTATTTTGATCTTTTTTTTGGGGCGATTGGCGTTTGTGAAGGGGAAAAGGGCGGTGTACGTGTTTTTATTTTATTTTTCGTGTTTATGTTTTACATGTTTTTCACTTTTTTTACTTTTATTTTACTTTTTCACTTTCTATGCCCTCCGTGCTGTCTGTCAGAGGGCAGGAGCTGCACGGATCGAGCGATCTCCTCCTGCGTCTCTCTTAGTTATTGCGACCTACCGGTCGCAATAATTAAGGGGTTAACCGCCCCCCCCCTCCCCCGGAGCGATCCCGGGTCTGGACCGACGCAGCGGGATGTCAGCGGTAATATACAGCTGACACCCCGCGCCAATCGCGCGAACTCTGCTTTAGAGGTCGCGCGATCTTCAGGACGTATCCATACGTCCAAGGTTGTGAAGGGGTTAAAGGCAAGAGTGTACTGACCATATGGAGAACCACGGACCTTCAAGAAAAACCATAATGCTGATGTAGCCGTTATCGAGACTCAGGTGCCTAGGGTCCACCGGTGGAGTTGATTCTGAAAGCCCATCAGTGGAGATGATTCTTGGGGCCACCAGTGGAGTCAATTCTTGGTGCCCACCAGTGGAGTTGATTCTTGGGGCCACCAGTGGAGTTGAATCTTGGGGCCTCCAGTGGAGTTGATTCTTGGGGCTCACCAGTGAAGATGATTCTTGGGGCTCACCAGTGGAGATGATTCTTGGGGCCCACCAGTGGAGTTGATTCTTGGGGCCCGCCAGTGGAGTTAATTGTTGGGTTCCACCAGTGGAGTTAATTCTTCGGGCCCGCTAGTGGTTATGATTCTTGGGCCCTGCTGTGGTGTTGATTCTTGGGGCCCTCCAGTGGAGCTGATTCTTGGGGCCCGCCAGTGGCGTGGATTCTTGAGGCCACCAGTGGAGTTGATTCTTGGGGCGCACCAGTGGAGCTGATTCTTGGGGCCCGCCAGGGGCGTGGATTCTTGGGTTCCACCAGTGGAGTTCATTCTTGGGGCCCGCCAGTGGAGCTGATTCTTGGGGCCCGCCAGTGGCGTGGATTCTTGGGGCCACCAGTGGAGTTGATTCTTGAGGCCACCAGTGGAGTTGATTCTTGAGGCCCACTAGTGAAGCTACTTCCTGGGGCCTACTAGCATAGTCGACTATGAAGTTCTACCAGTGGAGTTGTTACTTGGAGCCCACAAGTGACGTTGTTTCTTGGGGCCCACCTGTGGAGTTGATTCTTGGGGATCACCTGTGGTGTTGATTTGTGGGCTCCCCCAGTGGAGTTGTTACTTAGGGCCCACTAGTTGATTCTTGGGGCCCATTCCACAGCTACTGTACATGTTTCTTGCTTTCTGCTTCTTTCTCTGCCGTTCTGCTTCAGGCCTGCCATGCCCAAAGGCCCAACCAGTTTCCCTTGCTATCCTGTGTGCCATTCTAAGCCTGGATGAAATCTTTGAGGAAAATGAGTTTGCTACCCCTGTCCTAAAACACTGGGTAACACTCATTTTAGTACCTTAAATGCTCTAACAAATTTTCAGCATGTTTGGGGCACTGATTCTGAAAATGACCCCCGTTTTCTCCTATCACCTCTAGGTTTAGAGATCCGGCATTGCATGACCCCCAGGGCAACGCTGAGTCTGCGCGTCCTGCCCTCCACCAAACTTCCTTCGTTTTCCTTGGTCCCCACCCCCCCTACTGTGGCCTCCCAGTAATGACGCGACACACCTGTTTGGATAAATTGGCCACAGCAGCCGTTTTATTAACACAATACACATAAATATAAAACAACCAGTATAAATATAATATAACTCTGTAAACCGGTATATAAATATATATATGTAAATATATACATCCACGTATAAATAATCCGACTCTACCCGTGCCTCTCCATATACATATATATATCTATATACAACCACATAAATAACCCACATAACTCTTCCAACCAACCAGTACCAAATATGGGGCCGAGGTCCTTGGAGCCCCAAAACCGACCCGGCGACCCAATCCCCGAAGGGACAAACCACCATTTTGCCCCCAGCCGTACTCCACTGGCTCGGAGGCCCACAAGCCATACTCTATGGCTCCTCCATTTTGCTCCCCAGGGATAACACCCCGAAAGAGCCCACCTTCGCCGGGCCGTCCAAGTTACCCAAACTCTGAGGGAATCCTACCCCGAAGGACTCCCTCACCAATTTCCTCCACCACTCCAAGAACCTCGACCGCCACCGCGAGCATGCCATGACCCCTCATGCACGCGAGACCCCCACCAAACCAATAGCCCTCTCAATACCCTCCTGAAGGCCGAGGGCCCATAAGTCCAGTCCAACCGCCGTCAGATGAACCCCATCCGTTCTCCAAAAATTCCCCTCGCCTGCCTCCAATTCGAGGTGCCGGACAAACACCCCCCCCATTACGCGCCACAAAACCTGCCACTGATCTGTTCGCCTTCACTCGGGCCTTATTCAGGCTATCCACAGACCTATGGGAAAGAGTTCAAGGAACGCCAAATTCCGTATCAAAGGGGAGTCCGCCCACTCCGCCGGCCACGGGGCCGCACACCAGCTGTCCCCACAACTGGCCCCAAAGCCCGTGCTGCCTGCCGCATCAGTAAAGATGTCCACCTCCAGATTGGAGACCTCCCTCCCCAAAATGAGGGACCTGCCATAATACTTCTCCAAAAATGACCCCCACACTGCCAGGTCCTCCCTGTGCTCACGGTTCAAACGCACAAAGTGGTGAGGCTTCTCAATACCCGCCGTAGCCCTCGCCAACCGCCTACAGAATACCCTACCCATGGGCAAAATCCGACAGGCAAAGTTCAGTTTGCCGAGCAAGGACTGCAACTCCCGCAACGGAATCTTCCTCAACCGCCCCACCCTCTGCACCTCCCCTTTCAACGCCTTAAGTTTATCCTCTGGCAACCGACACTCCATTGCCACCGAGTCAATACAGATTCCCAAAAAACTCAAACAGGAAACTGGACCCTCCATCTTCCCCTCTGCCAGGGGAACCCCAAACCGCTCTGCCACCCAATACAATGCCTGCAGCAGCGACCCGCAAATCGGGGAACCAGCGGGCCCCACGCAAAGAAAATCATCCAAGTAATGAATGATGAAATTCAATCCAGCAACATCCCTAACTACCCACTCCAAAAAAGAACTGAACGCCTCAAAATAGGCGTAAGATAACGAACAACCCATTGGGAGGCACCGATCCACATAAAACTGCCCCTCCCAGTAACACCCCAACAAACGCACGCTCTCCGCATGCACCGGAAGTAACCGGAAAGCCGATTCGATGTCGGCCTTTGCCATCAAGGAGCCCACCCCACACCGCTGCACCAAAGCCACTGCCTCGTCAAATGATGTGTACACCACCGAACACAACTCTGGCGCTATGCCATCATTGACCGAGTTCCCCCTGGGAAACGACAAATGGTGGATCAGCCTAAATTTATTCGGCTCCTTCTTCGGAACCACCCCCAGCGGCGAAACTACCAAATCCGGAAAAGGAGGCACCGTAAAAGGACCCGACATCCTACCCAACGCCAGCTCTTTCCCCAACTTCTCTGTCACTACAATCGGGTGTTCATGGGCCGACCGCAGATTCTTTACTGAAAAAGGCACCTGATGCACTGGGCGGGGGAGGGGGGGGGGGGGAATTTTAAAACCTTCCGAAAAACCCTTCCGTAACAATTCTGCCGCCGCCTGATCACTAAACCTGGCCAGAAACGGCTCCATCTCTCGAAGCTTCACCGGCGTCGCCCCCTTGGCTACCACCGGCTCCGCCCTTACCCCGCCCCTTTTTAAAACACCGGGTGACAGGGTGCGCGGTCGCCCCACAAAAAGAGCAGATGTGTTTGAACTTACATCCTGCTCCATATTTACACTGGCCGCTATTAAACTGCCAGCAAGCCCCTTTTTGCCCCCCCAGCTTGAGCCCCTCCCCCATATCACCCGGCATTACCCCCTTGGCCGGCCGCACCGGCCCCCCCCCCTGAAAGGGCGACCCAAACTTCGTCGGGGCCATAACCTTTAGCCAAAGCCCTATATCCTTATGGTCCCACCGAATGGACGGGCGGACCGCCTTCCGTTGGCGAAATTGCTCATCATAGCGCAACCACGCCAACCCCCCGTAAGCCCGATGGGCCTCCCCGATCGCATCCATGTAACAAAACAGCGCCGAACTATTTTCCGGCGCCTTCTCCCCAATCACACTTGCCAATATGGCAAATGCTTGCAGCCAGTTGGTAAACGTCTGAGGGATCAGACGCCACCGCCGCTTTTCCTCCTCCTCCTTCTTACTCTCCTCCTTCTTTCCCTTGTCCAGATTAAATTTTTCCAGCGGAAGAAGAGAAAAGATTTCAACATATTCATCTTTCCAAATCTTCTCCCGCACCTCCTGCTTCAAATGCGCCCCCAGGGGCCCTTCAAAGCAAACATAGACCTCCCCTTTTGCCTTATCGTCTAAACGCACGGTGTCCTGTTGCTCCTTCTCGGTCTGCACAGACACCGTAACCCCCGCCCTACGCGCCCCTTGCTCAGGTCCCGCCTCTGCCGGACCTCCCGCCAAAGGCCTCACCTCCAACTGTTGTGGGGAAACCCACGCACTAATCGGGGACAGGACCCCACCGCCCTGCCCCCCACTCTCTAACCGCGCCAATAACGCCCGGACCGCATCTGCTAACCCACCGCCCTCCCCAGGCTCCCCTGACGCCCCGCCACTCACCCGGCCCTCCTGACCCTGAGTGAACCCTGCGCTCCCTACACTACCACCCGGGGACTGCAATATAGGGGGAAACGAACACGACAAAGACATGTACTCACCAGGCTGCGTGGGGGCTGTGGACCCACCAGCCGTTCCCCTGGGTTCGCGAGAGATGTCCATCCGAAACTCTCGATCCACCGCTGCTGTCCGGCAGCCCGGGTCTAGGCCGTCAAACCCCAACAGGGGGAGGCCGACCTGCGCAGGCCGCGGGTCCTGAGGCGACGAGCTCCATGCCTCCTCCGATGTCCTGGATGCTCCTTGAAAACCGCCGTCGGGGCCGATAGCCTGCCGCCCGCTGAGCCCTTCCGGCCCGCCGACTCCCTCGTCGTCCTCACCGCGACTCCCGACCGTCCTCCGACGCCGGGTGACCCCCCTGACCGGAGCATCGCCAGCAGAGGCCACCGCCACCACGGACCGGATCGCCGACGAAGGGGCAACAGCCGGACCTGCACCAGACTGGTGACCCGGCCCACTGTCCCCCGCAGAGCCCGCTGGCCCACTCGGATGCCTCCTGAGCCGAGAAGACCGCCCCACAGCAACAGGGCGATCCCCTTGACCCGAAGGGTCCCTGGAAGGGCTCCCCCGGCGACGACGGGCCCTCGGAGTGTAATCCGGGCTCAGGCGTTGCGGAGGCCTGGCCCTGCATCTGCGGCCGCTCCTGCTGGCGGCCGGCGGTTCTGCCACAGCGGCCCCTGCGCCGCCAACCACCCCCTGCACTGCTTCTCACAGCCATGCGCCCCCCCGGGAAATGCGGCTAGCCGCCGCATGCTCCCCCAAACGAGGGCCCCTTTCCCCGCCATCCCTTCTTCCTGGGCAAAAACAGCCCCGCAGCAGGGGTCCTCGTCCCTAACACTGCTGCCCCCGACTGTTTTCCCCGGGGCGGGAGGGGGCCCCTTTAAATCCGCCCCCCCCTTTCCCCCCCCAACCCCCTTTCCCCCCGACTCCCCGCGTCCCCGCGCCGCGCCCCGGCCCCCGCGCCCATGTCCGGGTCTTTGCCGCGCCCCCCCTCATGGGGCGTGGCCCCGGCCCGGGCTTTGCAGAAACTGCAGCTAAAAGGGAAAGCGGCCCTTTTTCGATTTGTATTTTAAAAAAATTTTGGGAAATTTCCACGTAAAAAAAATAAATAAATTTTAAAACATTCAAAGATCACATATAAACAAAAACCTGGATGTGCAGGAGAAAATCCTATTCACCTGCTCTACAGATTTATACACAACTCCATCACAATGGATGGGATTTTGGGACTCAGCAGCTCTCAGATACCAGAAAAAAGGGTTTAAAAATTTTTAATAGGAACCCAAAAAATTTTTTTTTCTTTGTTCCCGTGAAATTTTCCCAATGGGTGCCTCGGGGCTATGAAAAACAATTCCTATTCAGGCCTCCGATAAAGAAAATTTTTCTCCCCATTTTTCACTTTGGGTGTTGGGGTCCTCCACACACAGAGGTTTAAATCAAATCCGCCTGTATTTCACACCATTTTTCTTTTTTTTTTTTTGCCCTTTTTTGCCCCTTTTTTTCCCCGGGTTTGGGCCCTGTAATACGTCGTGTTAAAGGGGAAGCACAATCCAGTACACACACACACAAGCACAACCCTATAACCAGCACCCTCCACATTTCGGGGAGAAAATTTCCAGCATTGTTTAAAAAAACCCTTTGCAGAGTCCCCCTTGTACTGGAATCTAACCCCCTGAAATTGGTGGCTAAACCCCCCACCAAGAGGGGCAAACGAAGCAAACAGGGGGCCCTGCAGCGGAAGCATCTTTACCCTCCCCCCGGGCCAAAGGGGGCCCCAAAAGTCCACCTCCAAAATTAGAAGACACTAAATTATAAATGGCAAAAATTAATTTGGGGGCCGCATTAACCTTTTGCACGGGGACTCAAGATTTTGAAGTTACAACCTCGAAGAGAGGTCCCATTAGCAAAGTTCCCACCTGCACTGAGGTCCCCCTTGTCGTTTCCATGGTCTTTTTAACTTTTCCATTCTTTTTAAGCTAGTAGTGTGTTTGCTGAAAATTGGATTGGGGGCTAGTAGGGGTTCTGCTCCCGCTGATACGGGGATTGTGCTAGTAGGTGCTCCCTGATTTTTGGTTTGGGGCCAAGTAGTGGCTCCCTTGAAATTGGATTGTGCTAAAATGGCGTTTGTTTTGGGCCTTGTGCTATAGTGTCCCGCTGATTTTGGGACTGTGCTAGTATTTTCGCTGCGCTAATTGGATGTGCTAGTAGGTCTGCTGAACTGGTTTTGGTGCTATTTGGTGGTCCCTGCTGAATTTGGATTGTCTAGAAAGGGGGCTGCTGATATTGGTTTTGTGCTAGTATTGTGCTGCTGTTTTGGGGATTGTGCTAGTAGTGGGGCTGCGATATTGAATTGTGAAAGTAGTGTGCTGCTGTTTATTGGATTGTGCTATTTTTTTGGCGGTTTGCTGTTTAATCGGTTTGGGTGCTAAATGCCTGCTGAAATTGGATTGTGCAAAGTAGTAGCTGCTGATATTGGATTGTGCAAAGTAGGGGTCCCTGCGCTGATATTGGTTTGTGCAAGTAGGGGTGCTGCTGCTGAAAATTGGTTTTGTGCTAGTAGTGTTCTCCCTGCTGCTAAAAACTGTTTTTGTGCTAGAAGTTTTTCTGCTGTTTGCTGTTTACGGGAATTGTGCTATAGTGTCTCCCTTAAAATTTTGGGTTTGTGAGAATGTGCTCCCTGCTGATATTGGTTTGTGCTAGTAGTTTCTCCCTTCTGCTGATTTTTGGATTTTCGTATTTGTGCTGCTAAATACGGATTGTGCTATTATGCCTGCAATATTGGATTTTTGCTAGTAGTGTGCGGCTAAATATTGGATTGTGCAAGTATTTTCTGCTGATTTTGGATTTTTTGCTAGTAGTGGGGCTGCGATATTGGATTGTGCTAGTAGTAATGCTGCTGATATTGGTTTTGTGCTAGTAAGTGGGGCGCAGCTGAAACGGAAATTGTGCTAGTAGCCGGGCTGCTGATTTTGGGGTTTGGGTCAGAAAGTGGGCTGCTGCTAAATTTGGGGTTTTCCCTAGTAGTGTGCTGCTAAAATTTTGGGGTTGGCTAGTATGTGCTGCTGAAAACTGGATTTGCTAGTAGTGTCTGCTGATATTGGATTTTTCTGTATTTGGGCTGCGCAAAATTGGGGTTTTCTATAGTGTGCGCGATTTTTTGGGTTGTGCTAGAGGTCTGCTGAAACGGGATTGGGGCAAGTAGTGTGCTGCTGTATTGGATTGTGCAGTAGTGGTCTGATTTTGGGGTTTGTGCAGAAAGGTGCTGCTGAAGGGGTTTGGGCTTGTGTTTTCTGCGATTTTAAGATTGTCTAGTAGTGGGGGGGCCGCTGAAATTGGATTTTTGCAAGAAAGTATGCTGCTGATTTTGGGATTTTTGCTAGAATTGTCGCTATTGGTTTGTGCTAGAAATTTGTCCCTGCAAAATTTTTTGGATTTTTCTAGTAGTGTGCGCTGATTTTGGGGACTTTGCAGTAGTGTCTGCTGATTTTGGACTGTGCTGTATTTTCCTCCTGTTTTTGGGATGTGCTAGTAGTGTCTGCTGATATTGGCTTGTGCTAGTGTGCTGCTGAAAAAGGCCCTTGTGTTAGGTGCTGCGGGATATTGGACTGTGCTATATGTGCTGCTAAATTTTGGTTTGTGCTAGTAGTGTCTGTTTAAAATTTTGGGACAGTGTAGAATTTGCTGCTGAAATTACAGTGCTAGTAGTGTCCCGGCGGGATTTTGGGAATTGTTTTAGTAGTGTGGGGCAAAATTTAAATTTTGGGCACGAGTTGCGCTGATGAAAAACGGTTTTGTGCTAGTAGTGGCTGCTGCTGAACGGATTGGCTTAGTGTGCTGCTGCTATATTGGTTTTGGGCAAGTAGTGGTCTGTTTGGTATTGGATTGTGCTATATGGGGGGCGAAAAATTGGGAAGGACTAGAGGGGTTCTCCCTGATATTAGATTGGGGCTAGAGGGGGTCTAAAGAAACTGGGATTGTGCTAGTAGTGTGCTGCTAAAATTTTGGACGTGCTGGGAGGGCTCCCTGATTTTGGATAAGCTATATTTTTGCTGTTGATGTTTGGTTTTCCCAAAGTAGTCTGCTGCGATTTTTTAATTGTGCAAAAGAAGTGTGCGGGCGTATGGATTGTGCTAGTTTTGGCTCCCTGAAATTGGATTGTCCCAAGTAGTGGCCGCTGATTTTGGGATTTTTCAAGTATTTGGCTGCTGATATTGGTTTTGTGCAAGTAGTGGGGTTTCTAAAATTTTAAAATTGTGCAGTAGTGTGCCGCTGTTTACGGGGGAATTTTTCTAGTAGTGGCTGCTGATATTGGATTGTGTTTATAGTTGCTGCTGCTGATATTGGATTGTGTTTGTAGTGTCCCGGGTAAATTGGTTTGTGCTAGTAGTGCACTGTGATATTGGATTGTGCTAGTAGTGTGCTGCGGGAAAGGGAAATTGGGGCAGTAGGGGGCTGCTGCTAAAATTTTAAATATTTGCTAAGTGTGCTGCGCTGAAAATTAAATTTGGGGCTAGTGGGGGGGCTGCTGCTGCCCTTTAAAATTGTGCAGTAGTTCCCGCTGATATTGGATTGTCTAGTATGGCTCCCGCGATTTTGGTTTGTGCAAAGGGGGTTGCTGCGGATTTTGGAAATTGTGCTTAAGTGGGGCTGCTGATTTTGGAAATTGGGTGCTAGTAGTGGGGTGCTCCCGGGAATTGGATTGTCTAAATGGGGCTGCTGTTTATGGATTGTGTTTTGTATGTCTGCTGATATTGGATTGTGCTATATGTCTGCAAAAAGGGAAATTGTGCTTGTAGGGGGTGTTTGCTGCTGATTTTGAATTGTGAGTAGGGGTGCTGCTGCGATTTTGGGAATTGTGCTTGTAGTGGCTGCTGATATTGGTTTTGTGCTAGTATTTGCGCTGATTTTGGGGTTTGTGCAAGTATTTGGTTTGCTGAATTGTATTGTGCTTGTATGTGGCGCTGCTGATTTGAATTGGCAAGTAGTGCTGCTGCTGATATTGGATTGTGCTTGTATTTGGGGTCTGATACTGGTTTGTCCCTTGTAGTGTGCTGCTGATATTGGTTTGGGTGCTAGTAGTGGCTGTTTGATTTTGGGGGTTGGGCTAGTAGTGTGCTCCCTTGCGAAAAATTGAATTTTTGCTAGTAGTGTCGGCTGCTGTTATTGGATTGTGCTTGTAGTTGCTCCTGATTTTGGGATTGTGCTAGTAGGTGTTTGCTGATATTGGGTTTCTAGTAGTGTCCCTTGCTGATTTTGAAATTGTGCTATATTTGGCGCTGCTGGAATGGATTGTGCTTCCCAGTGTGCCGCTGATTTTTGGATTGGGGCAGTATTTTTGCTGCTGATATTGGATTGGGGCAAGTATTTGCTGCGATACGGGATTTTTCTAGAAAGTTCGTTTATTTGGTTTGGCAAGTAGTGGGTGCTGTATTGATTTGGGTACTAGTAGGGGTTCTCTGATATTGGTTTGGGGTTTTTATATGCGCGGGCTAATATTGGTTTGGGGTTTTTGTAATTTGGTTTCTAATTTTGGGAAATTGTTTATTTATGGCCTGTTTGCTGGTATTTGATTGGCTATTTTTATGTGCTGCTGATTTTTAAATTTGCTAGTATGTGCGGGGGATAAGGGTTTGGGTTTAGAAGTCGCGCTCATTTTGGTTTTGTGCTATATTGGCTGAAAAATTTTGGGATTGTTTTTTAGTAGTGCGCTGCGGGTTCCAACTGGATTGTGCAAGTAGTGTGCGGGCCGATATTTGTTTTGGTTAGAAAGTCGCTGCTAAAAGGGATTTTTGCAGTAGTGTCTGCTCATATTGGATTGTGCTAGTAGTGGGGCTCCTGATTTTGGTTTGGGTGCTAGTAGTGTGCGGGCTGAAACGGGATTGTGTTAGAAAGGCGCTGCTAAAAATTGGGATTTGTTAGTAGGGGCTGCTCATATTGGATTGTCCCAAGTATTGCCTGCTGAAACTGGATTGTTTTTAGTAGGCGTTTCAATATTGGATTGTTTAGTAGGGTCTAAAAAATTTTTGATTGTGTTAGTATGCCTGCTGCTGGTACGGGATTGTGCTAGTAGTGTGCGCTAAAAATTGTTTTTGCTATTTTTTTGGTGCTGCTGATATTGGATTGTGTTTTGTAGTGTTTGCTGATATTGGAGGTCTTGAAAGTGTGCTGCTGATTTTTGGTTTTTTGTGCCTTAGTGTGCTGCGAAAAGGGTTTGGGTGCTAGTAGGGGTGCTGCTGATTTTGGGGGATTGTGCCAAAATTTGCTCCCTGATACTGTTTTGTGCCGTAGTGGGCTGCTGATACTGGATGTCCCATAGTGTGCCTGTTTTTGGATTTGCTAGTAGGGGTTCTCTGATTTTGGGGTTTTGGCAGTAGTGTGCCCTGATTTTGGGATTGGGGCAAATAGTGTCCGCTGATTTTGGATTTTTTCCCAAAGGTGTGCCGTGATTTTGGGATTGTCTAGAAGTTTTGCTGATAATTGGATTTGCTAGTATGTCCCTGCTGATACGGGAATTGGGGCCTTAAGTTGCGCGATTTTTGGATTTTTCTTGTATTGGGCTCCCGAACGGTTTTTGGGTTATATTGCTGCAAATACTGGTTTGGGGCCTAGAATGTCTGCTGATATTGGATTGTGCTAGTAGTGGCGCTAAAAAGGGGATTGGGGGCAAGTAGTTGCTGCGATACTGGATTGGCTAGTAGGGGCGCTAATTTTTGTATTGGGGAAGTAGTGCGTTTCTCAAAATTGGTTTGGCTAGTAGTGTGCGGCTGATTTTGGGAAATTGGGGGCTAGTAGGGGGTTTGTGCTGGAATTGTTTTTGTACAAAAATGTGCTGCTAAATACGGGATTGTTTTTAGTAGTGCGCTGCTAAAAAGGGAAATTGTGTTAGTATGTGCTGCTAATATTGGTTTTGTGTTAGTATTCGCTGCTGCTGTACGGATTTGGCAATATTTGTGCTGCTGATTTTGGATTTTGGCAGAAGTGTGCTGCTGATTTTTGGATTGTGTTTGTATTTGGTTTGCTGATATTGGTTTGTGCTTGTAGGTGCTGCTAAAATTGGTTTTGGTTAGTATGTGCTGCTGATTTTTGGATTGTGTTTTGTATGGGGCTGCTGATATTTGGTTTGTCTAGTAGTGGCTGCTGATACTGGATTGTGTTTAGAATGTGCTGCTGATTTTGGATTGTGCTAGTAGGTGCTCCCGATTTTGGGATTGTGCTAGTAGGGCGGCTGATAGGGATTGTGCTAGTAGTGTGCCGCTGTTTACTGGATTGTGTTTGGTAAAAGTGCTTGCTGATAATTGGAGTGGCTTGTATTTTCCCGGCTGATTTTGGGTTTGGTGCTTTTTGTGTGCCCCGATACTGATTGTGCTAGTAGTGTGCTGCTGAATTGGATTGGGGGCTAGTATAATCTCGTATTGGATTGTGCTAGAAAGTTTTCGCTGCTGATATTGGATTTTTTGCTAGTAGTGTCTGTTTGATACTGGTTTGTGCTATAGTGTCTGCTGAAATTGGTTTCTAGTAAAAAGTGCTGCTGATTTGGGATTGTGCTAGTAGTGTGCGCTGATTTTGGATTGTGCTAGAAAGTACCCGCGATAGGGGATTGTGCTTGAAGTGTGCTGCAGATTTTTGGATTGGGGGCTAAATATGTTTTGCTATCCCGGATTTTTGCAAGTATTGTGCGAGATATTGGATTGGCTGGGTATGTCCCTGCTGATAATGGATTTCTAGTAGTTTTGGCTGCTGAAAATTGGGGGGGTGTAGTAGTGTCTGCTGAATTGGATTGTGCTAGTAGTGTGCTGCTGATTTTGGATTGTGCTAGTAGGCGCTGCTTTTTGCTGGATAGTGCTAGAAGTGGGCTGCTGATGCGGATTGCGCTAGTTGTGTGCCTGATTTGGATTCCCGCAAGAAAGTGGGGGCTGTTTGATTTTGGGATTGCGCTAGAGTGTGCGCTAAATTGGGGAAATTTTGTGCAGTATGTGCGGGCTGATTTTGGGATTGTGCTAGTTTTGTTTTGCTGAAGGGAAATTGTGCAAGAAAGTGTGCTGTTTGATAGTGGAATTTGTTTTAGAGTTTTGCCCCGTTTATTGGTTGGGTGCTAGTAGGGGCGCTGCGATACTGAATTGTGCTAGTATTGCGCTGCGATTTTTGGGTTTGTGTTAGTAGGTGTGCGCTGGTACGGGGTTTGGCTATTTAGTGTGCTGCGATAAGGGGATTGTGGCTAGTGGTGCTGCTGTTTATTGGATTGGCTGGTAGTGGGCGCTAAATTTTTGGGATTGTGCTTGTAGTGTGCTGCTGAACGGGAAATTGTGCTAGTATGTGCTGCTAAATTTTGGATTGTGCTAGTAGGGGTGCTGCTGATATTGGATTGGCTATTAGTGTGCTGCTGAAAAGGGTTTGGTGCTAGTATTTTGCTGCTGATACGGGTTTGTGCTTGTAGTGGGGCTGCTGATATTGGTTTGGGTGCAGTAGTGTGCTGCTGATATTTGGATTGTCTTGTGTGTGTGCTGCTGATATTGGAGTGTGCTTGCATTTTGCTGCCACACCAGGGGGCACCAAATGTTTCATTTTTTTTTCCAAAAATTTTTTTGGATGGGGAAAGCCCAAAATATTTTTTTTTTTTGGTGTTAAAGTGGAATAATCAAAATTATAAAAACTTTTCTAAGTTTTTTTGTGTAGACTTCAGCTCGGATTTTCTATTGAGGTCTATGGGGATGATCTGCTTAAAACTCCGCAGCCTCAGGGTCCGTCAGGTTTCTGTTGTTTTCCGTCGTCCAGAATAGATTCATCTTCTTTAGGGTTTTCCCTTTTTCCCCGGAAAAGGGGAAAAACCCCCGGTCAATACGATTTCCCCCCGGGAAAACGTCCCTTTAAACGCCCCTGGGTGTGATGATGGGGGAAACACGACCTCATTGTGTTTTGGGGTTTATATGGGGAATTTGCCCCGCACTTTGTTAGGAACATTGTAATTTTAGGCTTTCTGGGTGAGATGATTACGCGGGGGGCAAACCCTCGTGACCAAAAATTTTGAAGAAAACCCAATTTAAAAGGAATTGATTGTGGGGGAAAACAAATAATTGGGGCAGTTTTAAAATTTAATGTTGTTCCTTTCCCGGCCCATACATTATTCATACTCGGCCGTGGATCACCGTCCGCGCTCCGCTCCCAGGGGTCGCGCGTCTAAATGATGAATCCGGAACATCTGTCTCTGTTTGTTTTCTTTCCCCCTTGTTACCTTCACTCAGATCAGTGCGTGTTCCGCACTTTGTAACTGTTTTTTTATTTACAACCCAAATTTCCCCATCCCGGCTGTTACCGAAGCCGTCTTTTAATTTGAATTCCCCAATGTTTCTTTACACAGGAAAACATGT
Organism: Phyllomedusa bahiana; assembly: GCA_025379985.1. Taxonomy (NCBI): domain Eukaryota; kingdom Metazoa; phylum Chordata; class Amphibia; order Anura; family Hylidae; genus Phyllomedusa; species Phyllomedusa bahiana. The sequence continues at coordinate 61,581 of JAODAL010012187.1, read as the reverse complement.
TAAAACAACATCTGGTAACAGGAAAGGCTAAAAGGGGTCGTCCTGAGGAAGAAAAAAAATTCTAAATATTCTCTTTCTCATTGTTCAACACTTTTAATACATTTTCTGTGGCCTCCTGCCCGTTTTCATCAGTCGTAGATTCTGTTTCACAGCTTTGTGTCCCCCCCAAAAAGGGTCAGGTGCCAAAGGGGTGGGTTTTGCTATCAGGGCAGTCTGTACAACCATACCCCTTTGGTTCTGTCTCACAAGGCTTTCAAGATGAGGTAGGAAATAAGTGGAGCTGAGAAGGAGGCAGAGAGGCAAAGCACAGCACAGGACAGAAACATTTGGTCCTTTGCTTTAGCAGTGCAGCCCAACCCTCTATAGAAACATTTATTCCCTATCCCCAAATAATAATGCAATAAACATAGGGGGACATGTATGAAGAGTGGCGCAGCCCCGTTCATGCGTGTCGCCCATAGTGACCCCAAATATAGTGCAATAAAATAATGGCATGTACAGCGCTTCTGATGAAAATTGAATGCACCTAGTAACTAAATAGCACCACACCTGCTAAGAGCGGTCCTAACAGCATTATGGGCCCCTGGGCAGAGCACTGCAGTGGGCCCTGCCCAAATACAGAGCATCATACTTGGCCATGCCTCGAGCCCCCCCTGAGCACACCCATATTATCACGCCACTTATGTCTGGGCACTGTCAGCCGGCATGAGTATGTGGCTGAACAGGGAGCCGTTGGCTCCCTTCTCCATCATGGTTTGTAACTGTTTGCACGTCCTAAAAACACACAAACCGTTAAATAAGCAAAGCCAACAAAGGGATCCAGATGTTTCCTGGGACATACATAGACCACTTGGGACCCCTATACTTGTGGGGCCCCCGGGCAACTGCTTAGTGTGCCCAATGGAAAAGATGGCCCTGCATCTGCTGCCCCAAGAATACTGCACAATAAATAGCACCATGAGTATAGTGATCCATATTATATATACTGTAGTAAGGGGTGTAACTAGAATTCATAGGGCCCCAAAGCGAAATGAGACAGGGCCCCACAGCCTGATGACAATAAACTAAAACAGCAGCTAAAGTAGTAATAAATAGGTATAAATAATCCCGCCATATATCAGGGAACCCGCATAGTAGGGCAGGAAGCCACCAACTACTTGCTACCTGCAAAAAGGAACAATGTTCTTGTACCTAAGTGGGACCCTCTCAACCTTCCTCACTTTGGCTGGTATAGCTATAGTTACGCTCATTTATATACAGTACCTCACAAAAGTCAGGACACCCCTCATAATTTTATACATATTGTATTATATATTTCCACGGGAAACACTGAGGATCTGACACTTTGATACAATGTAAAGTAGTCAGTGCCCGGCTTGTATCACAGGGTAAGAACTAACAGCATCAATGTGTATGGGGACAAAAGTGAGGACACCCCTAAGAGACAGCAAAAGTGAGGACACCCCTAAGTGATACAATGTAAAGTAGTCAGTGCACGGCTTGTATCACAGGGAAAAGCTCACAGCATCAATGTCTATGGGAACAAAAGTGAGGACACCCCTAAGAGACCACAGAAGTGAGGACACCCCTAAGTGATACAATGTAAAGTAGTCAGTTCCCGGGTTGTATCACAGGAAGAACAACAGCATCAATGGGCTAGGGGACAAAAGTGAGGAACCCCTAAGAGACAGCAAAAGTGAGGACACCCATAAGTGATACAATGTAAAGTAGTCAGTGCCGGCTTTGTATCCCCAGGGAAGAGTCACTGCATCAATGTCTAGGGGACAAAAGTGAGGATACCCCTAAGTGACCACAAAAGTGAGGACACCCCTAAGTGATACAATGTAAAGTAGTCAGTGCACGGCTTGTATCACAGGGAAGAACTCACAGCATCAATGTCTCTGGAGATAAAAGTGAGGACATCCCTAAGTGACTGCAAAATTGAGTACACCCCTAAGTGATACAATGTAAAGTAGTCAGTGCCCAACTTGTATCACAGGGGAAGAACTCACAGCATCAATATCTATGGGGACAAAAGTGAGGACACCCCCTAAGTGACCACAAAAGGTAGGACACCCTAAGTGATACAAGTAAAGTAGTAGTGCACGGCTTGTGTCACAGGAGAAGAACTCACAGCATCAATGTCTATGGGGAACAAAAGTGAGGACACCCCTAAGTGACCACAGAAGTGGGGACACCCTTAAGGGACTGCAAAAGTGAGGACAACCCTAAGGGATACAATGTAAAGTAGTCAGTGCACGGCTTGTGTCACAGTGTAAATTTGATGCCCTCAAAATAACTCAACACAGGCATCAATGTCTAAACTGCTGGTAACAAAAGTGAGGACACCCATAAGTGACAACAAAAGTGAGTACACCCTTAAGTGAAAATGGAAAAACTGTGTCCAATTTGCCATTTTCCCTCCCCGGTGTCATGTAACTAGTTAGTGTTACAAGGTCTCAGTTGTGAATGGGGAGCAGATTTGCTAAATTTTCTGTTATCGCTCTCAGACGCTCTCCTACTGGTCACTGGAAGGTCAGCATGACCCCTCATGGCGAAGAACTGTCTGAGGATTGGAAAAAAAGAATTGTTGCTCTACATAAAGATGGCCGAGGCTATAAGAAGATGCCGACACCCTGACACAGCGCGCAGGCCAAGACCATACAGCGGTTTAACAAGTCAGGTTCCACTCCATGGTTGACCAAAGAGACTGTGTGCACGTGTTCAGAGTCCTATCCAGAGATGAGTGCTGCCAGCATTGCTGCAGAGGTTACAGAGGTGAGGGTCAGTCTGTCAGTGCTCAGACCATACACCACACACTGCATCAGTCTGCATGGCTATCATCCCAGAAGGAAGCCCCTTCTAAAGAGGATGCAAAAGAAAACCCGCAAACAGTTGAATATCTGAATGGGTCTAATCCCATTTACATTGCAAAGCTCAGCGAGTCGGATGTGAATTAAGATGGTGACTCTCCATAATGAGGGACGTTGCCCCCCTTTTAGCTACTCCTAGTTCATCTGAACTAGCTAGCCAGTATCCTATTCTGCACTGATGAGGGGCAACACCTCAAAACAGCTGACTGCTGATGAATATCTGATTGGGTCTAATTCCATTTACAATGCAAGGCTCAGTGAGTGGGATGTGAATTAAGATGGTGACTCTCCCTAATGAGGGACATTACCCCTTTTTAGCTATTCCTAGTTCATCTGAACTAGCTAGCCAGTATCCCACTCTACACTGTTGAGGGGCAACATCTCAAAAAAGCTGACTGCAGATGAGTAACTGGTTGGCTCAAATCCCAGTCACATTGCAAGGCTCAGTGAGTCGGATGTGACTTGAGTAACGCCACATCTAATAGGCGTCGCTGCAGAGTCTTAGCTCACTTCCCATGAGAAGCCAAAAATACACTAAATTGGCACAGTGTGAGCCAGGTCCAAGTACAGAATCATTGCTCCGACACTGAGAGCGGTGTAACGGTGATGCGGTACTTGTCTGGCGCCGCGCCGCAGATGTAGGAGCCTCAACCTCCCGACCCCTGATACTTATATCTGTGACACTGACGATAAGAGATCCCGCTGCGTGCAGGACTGATACGGCGAGGGGCCGCTGCCATTGTTTGTGATAACTAGAGCGGACGCGCGCATCAATTGATGTTCTGGCTCTTTGCCCCCTAATAATATAATAATTCTGAGAGAAGCGAACTCCAAGTTATTAAACTAAAAGCTTCTCCCAAGGCTCTGCCAGCAGAATCTCTCCCAGAAATTCAATCATCTCCTGAGGAAGCCGGGGTGGGGGGGGGGGGGGGGCTGCTTGCTCCATGAATGATGGATTTTGGGCAAGTGCATCCTATTAACAAATTAACCCATTTTCTGCTGGCAGGAGCAGCAACTAAAGGCATCTTCACTGGTTAGGCTGAGTGCACACTGCGCCTGACCACCGTGTATGTTATAACGTATGCAGAGCGGGCACTGTCTTCAGCAGACGTTTGACATCCGTTTTTTTTTTGGTAATTTTTTCATTAGCTTTCCTATTGGCCGTCCCCCGTTTTTCCCTCCAATTTGATTGGGTAGCTCGGTTTATATTTTTATGACAGATACAAACATATACGTTTGCAACATGGGCACAAGTACTAGGATCCGTTTTCCATTGACACTTATGGTAAAAAAAATGTATATTGTAACGTGTATGTTTTGTTTTCAACTTGAAAGAGCAAAGAACCCCCCGGTGTCCTCCATCTGTTACAATTAAATGCATATTTGATGGGAAGTGCGAACAGGGACACTGTGTGAATGCACATTGCACGTCCGTCCACCTATAGGAGTCAATCAACACGTTAATGCATCCGCTTTTTACCTGCATCAGAACGGATCCGTCATCCGTTCAAAGTGACACAATGTGCACGAAGCCTTACGATGTTGCAAAGTTTCTTGTCCACTGTTTCCAGCGGACATGGCTGTATTGTGGCTCTGGTTTTATGACGGCTGCCATAGGTGATTCTGGGACCCCCTACAGCCAAAGCATTGAGGCCTCCACCAATTCCGAGCTTATACAATGTTATCGGCCCTCTGATTTTTAAAAAAAAAAGGTTTGACCATGGCCTCTTACAGAAGAACTGCTGATACTGCCCTGATGTATACTGTCAGGGCTGCCATAAGTAATTGCAGGGCCCCATACAGACAAAGTATTGGGGCCCTCCACCCAAGACCGATTCTTATTGCATTCAATGTCAAGCGGGTTCAGTGTTGGATTGAAGTGCCTGAGGCCCAACAGTGGAGTTGGTTCTTGGGGCCCGCCAGTGCAGTTGATTCTAGGGGGCCTACCAGCGGAATGGATTCTTGGGGCCCACCAGTGGGGTTGATTCCTGGGGCCACCAGTGGAGCTGATTTTTGGGGCCACCAGTGGAGCTGATACTTGGGGCCCACCTGGGGAGTTGATTCCTGGGGCCCGCCAGTGCAGTTGATTTTCGGGGGCCCACTAGTGGAGTTGATTCTTGTGGCCACCAGTGGAGTTGATTCCTGGGGCCACCAGTGGAGTTGGTTCTTGGGGCCCACCAGTGAAGGCGATTTTTGGGACCCACCAGTGGAGTTGGTTCTTGGGGCCACCAGTGCAGTTGATTCTAGGGGGGCCCACCAGCGGAATGGATTCTTGGGGCCACCATGTGGGGCTGATTTTTGTTTTTCCCACCAGAGAGTTGGTTCTTGGGGCCACCAGTGGGGGTTGATCTTGGGGCCAACCAGTGGAGATGATTCTTGGGGGCCCCCAGTGGAGATGATTCTTGGGGGGCCCCCCAGGGGGGTGGATTCCGGGGGCCACCAGTTGAGCTGTTTTTTGGGGCCACCAGTGGAGTTGATTCTTGGGTCCCACCAGTGGAGCTGATACTTGGGGCCCACCAGGGGTGTTGATTCCTGAGGGCCCCCCATCAGTTGATTTCGGGGGCCCACTGGTGGAGTTGATTCTTGTGGCCACCAGTGGAGTTGATTCCTGGGGCCACCAGTGGAGTTGATTCCTGGGGCCACCAGTGGAGTTGGTTCTTGGGGCCCACCCGTGGAGTTGATTCCTGGGGGCCCCAGTGGAGTTGGGTTCCTGGGGCCACCAGTGGAGTTGGGTTCTTGGGCCAACCAGTGCAGTTGATTCTAGGGGGCCTACCAGCGGAATGGATTCTTGGGGCCACCAGTGGAGCTGATTTTTGTTTCCCACCAGTGGAGTTGGTTCTTGGGGCCACCAGTGGAGCTGATTTTTGTTTCCCACCAGTGGAGTTTTATTCTTGGGCCACCATGGAGTTGATTTTTGGGCCACCTTTGGGGTTGATCTTGGGCCACCGTGGAGATGATTCTTGGGGCCCACACAGTGGAGATGTTCTTGGGGGCCCACCAGTGGAGGTGATTCTTGGTGCTCACCAGTGGAGTTGACTCTTGGGGCCACCAGTGGCGTTGATTCTTGGGGTCCACCAGTGGAGTTGATTCCTGTGCCCACCAGCGGAATGGATTCTTGGGGCCACCAGTGGAGCTGATTCTTGTTTCCCACCAGTGGAGATGATTCTTGGGGCCCACCAGTGGAGTTGATTCTTGGTCACCACCAGTGGAGGTGATTCTTGGGGCCACCAATGGAGTTGATTCCTGGGCCCCACCAGTGGACCTGATTCTTATTTCCTACCAGTGGGGAGATTTTTGGGGCCCACACTTTGACCCTGCTTCTCTGACTCTTTTTTTCCCGAAAAGCGCCCAATTGTCGTGCTTAGGGACTCACATGCTTAGGCAACCCAGTGCCCACATTGGTTTTCCCCTGCTCCTCAGGGGGCCAGTCTGAGCCTATAGGATCAGGGCCAATGACTGCTCTGATCGTGGCCTGGGCTATCATGAAGTTACAGGATCTGTCTGTGTTACCTCTATATGTGTCCCTGATTTTATATGAGGTTCACAGAGGTTTTTGCTGTTGGATTAATATGGAATTGTATTTCATGGTTGCCAACTCTCCTGGAATATCTGGGAGACTCCTGGAAAATGAGGTCCTTCCCGGAAGAGTTGGCGGATCAGCCGGGCATTGACAGGATGATGTTGGTTCAGAAGCGGTGACTGCACCATCCACAGCAGGAGTTGGCTGTAACATATAATATATAATGTACTTTCGGGCTCCCTCTACACCAGAAACAGAGCTAGCTCCCAACCCGACGTTTACCCTTTGCCGCGGGCAGTAAAGCCACTCTCCAGGGGGTTAAAAAGAGAATGGGGGGTTCATCCTAATCCCGCCCCACAAATGCAGTTCTAGGGTGCTGATGGTTGCCATAGCAGCTGAAGGCCAAATCCTGGCCTCCGGGACTAACCAGATTACTACCCCCCTGGCAGTGCTTTAAAGGCCTTACAGGCATAACACATAGTAACACTGTAATGCAGTAGTGTCAAACCATTTCCCCATGGGTCAATCAGTAATGGTTGCCCTTGGGAAAGGGGGTTTTGGGGGGTGACTAGGGTGCTTGGGTGGCTGTGAGAATTGGGCCACCAACCCCGGAGGTGTTCTGGAGCCGCCCAAGATGGTGCCCATTCCTTGCGCTGGCGTTTTCCCCTCCCAAGACCCTTTTCTGCTCCTCCCAGGGGAAGGGGGAGACAGATCCTTCTGCCTCCAGACTTTCCAACTATCCCACAACAAAGAGGGGAGATCTCCCGCACTCCTAGAAGAGCCGGCAAGTCTCCCGCAGCTCTTTATAAAGTAAAGCGCCCCCGGGTAAAGATAAGGAGACGGTCCCGCGTCCCTTTGGTTCAAAGGGGCCCCCACCACAGATCATTTAAGCTAATGTAGATGCATCCGCAACCCTTCTGTGCCGCAGTGTCCTAAGGGGTGAGTGCTGCGGGCTCCTCACAGGCGGGTTTGGAACTTTTGCCCCACGTCCTGTCTCCTCCTCCAGCTGATCAATATTACATCACCCCGTTTTCCTTTATACAAAGTAGGCTATCCGGTGTCCAGGAAAGTTGGGTAAGGCCACATCCCTCAGCAGCTTTTCTCAGGAGCTGTTACACATTCAGGTTAAGCAGGGGTGTGGCTTGTGCAAAGGGGTGTGTCATGTAAAAAATGGGGTGTAGTTTATGCAGATATTTTTGGAGGCTCACTATGTGCACCCCAACTCTGAGTCTCCCTGCGGGCCACTTTCAAAAGTCAGAAAAACATGGAGATATCTTGTTACACACAGGGGTGGGTCACAGGCAGGGCGGAGTCAAACTTTTGCACATTTTTTTCAGAGCTGTGTAAAATGCTTGCCCCCCAGTATTTCATTTGCATGGAAAATTGCTTTTAAATTCAGCCCCTTTTTTGTTCATTCGCCGTCACATATCATATATGGAATCAAGGTGGAGATCGGCCGGGCCCCCCCGCATTGGGGGGCAGGTCGGGGGAAAAAGGGGAGGGCGACTGAGAGAGCACAGGACGATTATGTGCAGAAATTAAAACATCGAACATCAGGGGGAAAGAATGAATGTGGTTTGGTCAGTTTTCGAAAGTCGAAAGTTTTGTCGCTTTCCTGATTTTAATTTATCAGAGAGGAGAATGGGGCCCAGAACAAGAGGGCAGAGGTTCCAGGGTCCAACAGACGACGGCGCCGGACAGGCCCCGCGAGAACCCCAGAGGGGAAAACCAGCCGGGATTATAAACTGTTGGTTCACACTTTGTGTATTTAAAAAAAAAAAAAACACGTGATTTTTATAATTGCCTCAAAAATGGAAAACCTAGAGGAAATCCAAACACAAAACAAAACCGGGTAATTTTGCCAAAGGGGGGGAGAAACACCCCAGGACCATTTATAAAGGGCCAAGTTTGACAAACTTTATTATTCCTCCTCATATAACACTATAATCACAGAGTCAGTCCCTCCCCCTATCATATAACCCTGTATATATCACGAGCTAGCTCCTCTCCCCCATCAATAACCCATATATCACAGAGCTAGCTTCTCTCCCCTATCATATAACCCTTATATCAAGGCTCACTCCTCTCCCTCTATCATATAAAAATTTAAATCACAGAGCTCAGTTCTCTTCATATCCCTATAAATCCAAAAGCTCATCCCTCCCTGTTTATAACCCTATTTAAAACAAGACCAGCTCCTCTCCCCCTATCAAATTTTAAACCCCATATACACAAGTTCGTTTTCCTTATCATATAACCCTATATATCACAGAGCTCAGCTCCTCTCCCTCTATCATATAACCCTGTATATATCACAGAGCTCAGCTCCTCTCCCTCTATCATATAACCCTATATACCAAAAGTCAGTTCTCTATAAAAAACCCCCAAAAATAACAGAGCTCAGCCCCCTCCCTCTGTCTTTTAACCCTATTATCCAGAGCTCAGCTCCTCTCCCTCTATCATATAACCCTATTTTCACAGAGCACAGCTTCTCTCCCCTATCTTAACCCTATTATACAGAGCTCAGTCCTCTATCATAAACCCTATATATACAGGCTCACTTCTCTCCTCTATCATATAACCCATATATCACAGAGCTCAGCTCCCTCCTCTATCAATAACCCTATTTATACAGAGCTCAGCTTCTCTTCTCTATCATATAACCCTATATTCAAGAGCTCAGCTTCAACCTCTATCTATAACCCCATATATCCAGGCTCAGCTTCTCTCCTCTATCATATAACCCTATTATACAGAGCTCAGTTTCTCTATCAAATAACCCTAATATCACAGGCTCAGCTCCCCCCCCTTTTCAAAAAAACCCAAATCACGGGCTCAGCCCCCTCCTTTTAAATAAAACCCCTATATACAAAAGGCTCAGCTTCTCATCAATTCCCTATATATCCAGAGCTCAGCTCCTCTCCCTGTCAAAACCCCCTTATATCACGAGCTCGCTCCTCTCCCTTATCATAAAACCCTATTAATCACAGACCAGCTCCTTCCTTATCAATAAACCCTATATATCACAGAGCCACTCCCCCCTTTTATCATAAACCCTATATATCACAAGCTCAGCTTTTTCTCCTTATTAAAATAACCCAAAGTCAAGAGTTCAGCCCTCTCCCTATCATATAACCCTAATATCACAGAGCTAGCTCTCCCCTTCAATTTAAACCCTATATACCAACTACCCCTTTCCCCCTCATCATATAACCCATTTTTCCCCAGGCTGGGCTCCTCTATCATTAACCCCATATATCAAGAGTTTTCGCTTCTCTACTATAACCCTTTTTTTCACAGGCCATTCTTCCTCTATAATATAACCCAATATATCCAGGCTCGCTTCTCCCTATCATAAACCCTTTTCACAGAGCTCGCCCCTTTCCCCTACATAAACCCAAAAATATATCACGAGTCGGGTTTCTCTCCTATCATAAAACCCATATATCACGACTCGCTTCTCCCTTATAATATAACCTTATATCAGGACCCAGCTTTTTTCCCCTTTTCATATAACCCTATTATCATAGAACTCCCCCCCTCTTTAAATAACCCTATATATCTCAGAGCTCACTCTTCTCCTCTATATATAACCCTATATATCCGGGGCCCCCCTTCCCCCCCTCTTTCATATAACCCATATATCACAGAGTACCCTCTCCCTCATCATAAAACCCTTATTTATCTATCCACAAGGATTACCTTGTATGGACCCTTTCAGCGCTTTGAAATCCAGTACTACCCCTTCCGATTGGGACACAATATATTTGCCTAATTTTTCCAAGGCTGGTTTTATAAAAAAAAAAAAAATTTTTTTTAAAAAAAGTTTTTTAAAACAATTATGTACAAAAACCTCTCTACCTTTCGCACGATTAAAAACCGGTTTTATAGGAGAAATACATTCATTAACATCCCCACCTTTTTTCCCCTTTAAAATTTAAAAACAATAGTGAAGCCACTACCAAAGTTTCCACCCGTTACTCTCCGGGTTCCCGATTCCATCCGGGCTGTCCAGTTTTACATCACTTCCGCCCTACTGTTCTAAACCGAGCGTAGCGCAAAAGCGCATGCTCGTCCCCAAAAACCCCCGACCCAAAACTGACATTATTTCTGATTGCGGAACTATTTCTTCCTAGTTTAAATCTCTGCCTTGTTTAGGCCAAACGGGCTCAGATTTTTCAGTTTAAAGATCCAAAACGTTTCTCTTTATTACTACCTGTAGCCTATTTGAGTGTAGACTCAAGAAACAACATCAAGTGTGTTGCACTTGAGATTTTATAGTCTACCCATCCTATGCATTCACTCAATCATGTCCTAGGCAACTTGTATAATTTGTCCTTTTTTCTTATTATATTGACCTGTTGATTATTCATTCTCTGTTAGAGCTATTCGCTTAGCCTATGTTCCTACCAATACTGCCCCCCCCCCCCCCCCCCCCCCCCCCCCCCCCTTTTTTTTTATTTCCCACTAGTCACAGTTTATTAAGGCTAAAACTACAAAGCAAGAACGACATGACAATCTTGGTCTATGCATCTTAAACTTTCTTTATGTAGTGCTGAATGGAGCAGCTGAATGAATCCCTCCTTCCTTCAGCACGCCACTAGCATTTACATACGAGGATTGCCGGAGAAATTGGGCCAGCGGGACTACATCTTTGGCTTCAGATTTCTGTTGGGATTCTTGTTTGGTGTTGCAACTACTTTCTGGTTGTTTTTGTCTTAGAGACGGGGCCAAACTAATTTCTTTAAATAGTATGGAGTGCGCCTTTTTGATTTCCCCACCCTTCTTGTCTTGCGAGGCGTAATGAAGAAACTGCCAACAAAGTCTTCTAGAAATTCGTTAAGCCATAACTGTCGCAGGACAGGGAATATCGGAGGTATTTGCTGACAATAAGGCCAGCCTTTTCACAATTGTGAAATGGATCGTTTTAGCCACAAGGACCATATTGAAAAAGAGATCAATTAATGGAAAGAACATTGCTATCGGACTGGGGGTAAATATGGAGAACATAATTGAAGCAATTTTACCTACACCTTGACCCGTCGCACAATACTCAATTGAGCCCTCCCCGACACTAAAAAGTTCTATACTATAGCCAAGGACTTCCATTGGGCAAAAACGTCTGCAATATATGAATATCGAATTCCAACATATTGATGGAATATTTTCTTTCTTATGCTATATAAGTGATTGTATCTTTGCTACCTAAGTGGATTTAAAGAATTGTTAATGAATTCTCTGCCTTTAGTTGAAACTTGAGTGGTTCAATTTTGAAAATTGTGAATGACCTGCCCCTTAGAAAAATGCTTCTCTAAGGCTTGAAATGGGAAACATACTGATTAGAAAAGAGAAAAAGAAAATTGGCATGCGTATTAGTCACTTAGAATAGAAGGAATCTAATTGCATTGAGTTTGACCATTATATTCTAACCATATTGTTATATAGGGACATTACAGATGAAAGATAAATAGCCAAACTTATACATAAAAATGACATTAGATTCGTATCAATATAGAAACTTATATAAACTAGCAAGTAGACAGGAATAGGGAAGTATGCCTTCTCGAGCGCGAAATCCCTTAGGAAGACTATTAACAACACATAATCAAATATACCCCCCAACCCCACAGAAATCGTCTCAATGAACGTGTTGATAGTTAATTACAAGTAGAAGAATCAACCGAGATGATGACGAAGAAATGAGGCAGTAACTAGTACACATGAATGAAAGTCGAAACCAACCTTGATCCTGCTAGTTCGTAGCAAAGCAAAACAAATATATCAATTTCTAAAAACCAATGTGAAACCTACATATGCTTTCCTGTAGTGAATAAAAAAAACAAACCTACAGAGCCACATAGAATTCTCCCGAGAACTCATGTCTAATAATAATGAAAAAAGAAAAGCTAACAATAATCCAATAAATAGGCAAATCCGAGCAAGCCTAAAGAAACTACCAGGAAAAAATTTCCTCTAAGATCTTAGAGGATTTTCTACATACACACCACATATTAGCCTATTAGATTAACCATCTCGAAACTCACGTCGGAATCTTTAGTATCTCCCATATTACCCATTCGCAATCAGACAATCATTCAACAACAAAAACACAGTGAAGACCCAATACAGAGAAACTGTCATAGTAGATAAATCGTCTTTCCATGAGAGTCGTATGAGTACAGCAAGGGGTTATTTAGAAAAATCCTTACCCTCTGCCACAACCCAATTCCGAAAATACATGGCCTAAAATTCACAAGATAATGCGCATCCCATGTCTTTTTTAGGGATGAACCCTGTACTAAACGTACATTCTGACAAGAAGAAGGATATATTTTCATGTCACACGATGTCTATACCAACGGAGGTCTGCCTAAGAAAAACGAAAATTTCAAAAAAGAGTGATGCTAAAGCAGCGAGCTTCTCTTAAGTTCCAGGAGGCCGCCCCTGATACTCAGACCAAATCAGTGAACCCAAAAAAAACCAGGGCCTAGGACCAAAAAACAAAGGAAGCGACTCAGTAAAAATTTTATAAATCTTTCAAAATATCCAGTTAATCAATACGGAATTAAGTCTATTACATAAAGCGGCATTTAAATTTTGTACTCCGGATAAGGTCTATCAGTCCTTTACCTGTATTCATAAAGCGATTTGTAAGTTATGTTTATTTCATACCGCCAAGCTAAAGCCGGAAAACGATATTTTTACTATATCAATAAAAAATTAAAAATAAAGAATGTAAGATTGATGATGCTCACTGAGAAAATGACAGAATCAAACTTGAGATGCGTCCAATCAATACTAAGGACGAACATTCTATCATCTATCCCATTAAGGCTCAAGGGAAGGAACCATTTTAGGAGTTTTCAAATCAAATGCCGCTACGACAGACCGCGATCTGAGAAAATTAAAGAAAAAAATACCACATAAGAAGACAATTGACATTTATTCAAAGGGAGGCTATTTTTAAAAACACTTGGCGAACAATGCAAAATTTATATTATAAGAAATGCAAGACAAGGCCGGAGCGGGTCTAGATTGCTTGTTCAGAGATAAGAGAAGTTTATACGGGGAGAAAGATTAAGCATGTTTAAATGATACTTTTTATTTTAAAATCGAGTAGAAAAAACGATTGTATCATATCAACATCTACAAATTAGTATATTTTTATGACTATTTTAAATCACTATCTGAAGAAACAGGCCAGGCTGATTTAATGCCTAAGAAAAAAATAGCCTATTGTTTATCAATGAACCCAGCCTGCTCCATTTTTCCTATCATATCATTTACTAAAATGCTGCACAAGAATCTGAAAGACCCCCCCCCCCCCCCCACCCCCCACCCCCCCCCCCCCCCCCACCCCAGGTAGCCCATATATATCAGGCCCCTCACGCATAAATTACCCTTTGTCTACTCTTTCGAATTATCTTTTGATATTTCGTTTGCCAAGCCATATGTCATAAATCCTAAGAGCCTATTATAAAAGATTTACATAGACCAGGTGATTTTCGCAGTAAATAGTAGGAACTATGAATGCGAAATGATATTCATATTATTTTCATTACAATGGACTATAACATCGTTGTATTCTAACATCGAACGCTCTCTAGGTAATATAAAGTAGCTGTTGAAACGTTTTTAACTAATGTGAAAATTACTTTGTCCAAAAAGAGTTTTTATTGGAAGGTTTAAAAACCAATTATATTTAAAAAAAATAATTTTTTTTTCATATAGGTGAGATATTTTACCACCATGCAGGTTGTCACGAGCGTATGGGACCAGCGGTATGCCCCCCATCGCTGGCCAACCCTTTTTATGCAGCTTATGTTGAGCACAACATAACTTATTTATTCAGAATCCAACCATTCATTAGATATATAATATTGTGTGATTTTACCACTAGTTTCTATTCAAATGATTTCTATTTTATACTGTCCTTGCAGACGTGGACAAGATGCGAAAAAATTTTCCTAAGTTAATTTAAAATTCTAATTCGTGGCGGATCAATGTTCTTTCAGTCAATCGAGCATATAATAAATCAACGCGAAATCCAGTTTTTAAGACTTTGGATCTTGATATCTAGAAGGAGAGTATTAATATCATACTAAACATGTTTTTAAATCGTAGATTCTAATACTTATGTGCCACTTTAATAAGTAATCATTCGTGAAAATGCGCCCACTATCAGCCATTATGTGCCTTCCCTTGGGCCCAAGTCAGTTCCAGCCGAGCGCTTTGTGCGGAAAAATTGCACCTTTGACCCTGCAGTATAATATATAAAAGATCAAGCAATAAAACATCTTAGTGGATCGTTTTTCATCTGGCCCCCAAAAGGAGGTTACCCATTGTAAATTCAAGCTGCTAGCGAAGCAACCAAAAGGCACTAAAGTATGACACAGATAGATTGTTGTACAATGATTATGAGTACCCACAATGAAAAGAAAAAACTGATAAAATGCCAGACCATATACGCTGTTTTCATATCCACTTTTCTCCTCCTCGTAATCAAACGACATACACATTTTCTGGCAAAACACTAGGAATATCCTGATGTCAGATCCAGCTTTTAAAACCGCCCACTTAACTAAATTATCCCTACCAAAGATGCCATCTATCGCAGGGCGCGGCCACTTTAAAAATAGTTTTGAGCGCCCCTCAAGACAAAAACAACGAAGATTTCAATACAACAAGAATCACAAGAACTCTGAATTCAAAAGGAGTTAGCTCCCCACTGTAAATTCCCTCTATGTTAAGGATGCTGCTGAGCCTGATTGCCTGAATGGAAGGAGATTCATCAGCTTCCACACAACTACAAAAGAAAGTTTCTAGATCAGACCAAGATATGTCCCTGCCACGTTCTTATGACCTTTGTAATATTACCTAATAAACTGCTGACTGTGGGTCTAACAAGTCATGTGGCTGTCGTAGAAACCCACTTCACGAAACTCCCACACCAGAGAATGAATAATCCAGGTTCATATAAGAAAGAGAAAGCAAATTATACACGTTTGCCTAGACATTATTGATGAAATGCCATAGGGATGGTAAATCTCATCAAAATACTCAGTGACCAAACCCATTGATTTTGTTCATGAGTTCTAACACAAATAAGGACTACAATGTATCTAATCAACAGAGAGAAACGTCTTTGGATCATTTAAGCTGAATACTACTGAGCTCTGTTTGGCTTAAACGAAGTGCACAGAGCATTACATAAACATAGACTAACGACCAATAGTTCTGCCAATCCGCATGAAATAATGTTAGTTTGAGATACCAGCGACAGGTTCTCGTGGGCCACAGAAGCGATGCGCAGTTATGCCGCTCAGCCGCCACCCTGTTAGAACAGTCATCAATGGCGCTGATACGTGATGTAATTCAAAAAACTGTGATAGCTTCCGGCATGTGATCGGGGAATCCGCTAGAGAGTAACGCGGCCCGCAAGTGGAAACTTTGGTTAGTGCCCGCCATGAAATCACAATATTGTTTTTATAATGTATATGGGTATAAAAGGTGGGGGATGATAATGAACTTGTATTTCTCATGAAGAAGCACTACGGATATGGAACTCTTGTGCCCGCCAAAACCTAGTAGAGAGGTTCGTTATATGTATAAGATATCTGTTTCTAAAATTCTTTAAAAACATTTTTTTTTTTTTCTAAAAAACCAGCACGCCCTTGGTAATTAAGGCAGAATAATAATGGTCGTCCCAATTTTGGACAGCGCTGGCATTAGTACTGTGGATTTGCTAATGACGCTGTGATAAGGAACTCCTTAATACACATTGGCTAATCCTTGTGGAATTAGATATATATATCATTCTTTATCTACAATCACTTTCTTTGCTGCGAAAAGAATGAGCGCTGTTTGGATGCATACAGCAAACGTAAAAAATAATAAACTGCTTGCTAACGAGCGTCATTTTAGCTTTGCTTAATGAGTTGAGGGGTTCACATTCAGGTACAACGCTACGCAGGTGGAGCATAAGATCGCCCAGGCTTATCAAGCCACATTTAGCTTTTTAACGTACTATCACGATTGGAGTAGCGCCCCATTTTTGTTCCCCTACCCTATCTTCGTCTTGCGCATGAGGTCAATTCTTTTAGAAATATACCCTATCTATCACAGAGCTTCAGCCCCTCTTCCACTCATTACTCATATAACCCCTATTATAACCACAGAGCCCTCAGCTCCTTCTCCGTCTACTCATATTTAACCCGACTTATATAATCACAATAAGCTCAGCACCTCTTACTGCTCCTACCATATCATTATAACCCTAGTATATCACTATGAGCTCAGGCCCCCCCCCGCCCACTCATCCTCCTATCATATAACCCTATTATGATCACAGAGTCTCAAGCCCCCTTCTCTCTTATATATAACCCTTATATATCACAGAACGAATAGCCATCTCTCACTTCTTCTATCATAAATAACTCCTATAGATCCACAGAGCCTCAGCTCCTGAGCTCCATCCTCAACTCATCATAACCCTATATATCACAGGAGGTCTAGCTTACTCTCCTCCTTATCATATAACACACTTATATATCACGGAAGCACATCAGTCATCCTCGCTCCTACTGATCTATATACACCCACAAACCATATATCACAGAGCTCAAGTCTTTACTCTCCCTCTGTCATTATTAACCAATATATCACAGAGCCTCCAGCTCCTCTCCTCCCTTCATATTATACCTGTATATCACAAGAAGCTCAGCCTCCCTCATCGCATCTATCATATAACCCCAATATATTCACAGAGCTCAGCTTACTCTACCTCTCTGTCATATTTAAATCCTATTATATCAACAGAAATCAGCTTCTCTCCTCCTCATCTTATAACCACTATATATCACAGAGCACAGCCTCTCTATCATCATACCCTATGTTCATCACATGAGCCAGCCTCCTTCCTCCTCGTTCACTATAACCACTATATTAATCACAGAGCACCTCAGACTCCCTCTGCTCATATCCAACCCCTATATGATCACCAGAAGCCCTCTAGCTCGCTTTCCCTTCTACTCATTCTATCAACCCTTATATATCACACGAGCTCCAGCCCCTCTTCAGCCGGGCCATACTACAGTAGGCGATTAGAAGCAGGCTGCTGTTGACATCATGTCACTGCTTACGGGCGACCCATAACACCAGCTAGGGTTAGCAGATGTGCCAGTGACATCCGTCTGACTCCAGGTGGCTACTCTATATCACAGTAGGCGTTAAGCAGAGGTGCCAGGTCGACATCCGTCTTGCTCCAGGCACCATCGCAGCTAAGGTCCTGATTAAGCAAGGAGGTGCAGTGACATCCGTCTTGCTCCAGGGCACCATACGCAGTAAGGCGTTTTATGTAGCAGAGGTGCAGGATATCCCGTCGCTCCGGGGCCCCATACACAGGTTTTTATATATCCATTTTATTTATTACATACGGTTAGCGGAGCGTGTACAGTTGACATCCGTCTGCCTCCGGGGCACCATGCCACAGTAGGGTTAGACAGAGGTGCAGTGACATTCCTGTCTGACTCGGACGCACCCCAATTACACAGCTTGAGGGTTAGCAGAGAGTTCGCAGTGACATTTCCCCCTCTGTCATGCTCCGCTGGGCCCCCATACACAGTAGAGGTTCACAGAGATGTAGTGACATCCCGATCTGCCTCCCAGATGGGACCCATGCACACAGTGAGGGTTAGCTGAGGATGCAGTGACCATTCCGTCCCTGCTTTTTCTCGGGCCCCATTTACTTCAGTAGGGTTAGCAGAGTGCAAGGTGACAACAAATACGTCTGCTACCGGCGAGCCCCCATACACAGTAGGGTCAGCACCAGAGGTGCCAGTGACATCCGTCTAGCTGCCGGCGGCCCATACACAGTAGGGTTATACGCAGAGGTGGCAGTGACATCCGTCTGATAACCACCCAATTCTAGCCCTCCACTCTTCCTCCGGCGGCACCCAAATACACAGTAGGAGTTAGCAGAGCCTGCAGATAATAAAAATGACATCCGTATCTATCTTGGGACCCCATACACAGTAGTGTTTAGCAGAGGTGCAGTGACATTAGTAACTCTCTGGTCTGCCTCTGGGTCGCGCCCCTTTTTCATACACGGTAGGGTTAAAGCAGGAAAACAGTGTATTTACATCCGCGGCCTAACAGGCGCCCTCATACACAGCTAAGGGTTAGCCCAGAGGCTGCACCGTGACATCTGTCATGCCCTACCAGGAACCATATCACAGTAAAGGTTAGCAGAGGTGCCCAAGTGACATTCATCGTTCTGCCATCCGGGGCACCATACCGCAGTGAGTGGTAAGCCAGAGGTGCAGTGATATCCGTCTCTTGTCACGCCGCGCGCCCCCATACACAGTAGGGTTAGCAGAGGTGCAGTGACATCCGTCTGGCTCCACGGCCCTCCATATCACAGTAGGGTTATGCAGAGTCGTGTCAGTGACCAAACTGTCTGCTCTTCTGCCGGTGTACCATTAACACAGTTAGCGCCGTTAGCAGAGGTGTAGTGTACACTTCCTCCCCCCCTGTCTGCCTCCGCGGTCCCATGACTAGTAGAGCCGTTAGCCAGAGAGTGCCAGCTGACATCTGTCTGCTCACCAGCGAACCATACACAAAGTAAGGATAAGAATAAAGCGTTAGCAGAGGTGCTGTGACATCCAGTCCTGACTCCAGTGGCACCATACGCAGTAGGGTTAGCCAGAGGATGCAGGATATACCGCTCATATCAGCTCCGCGGGCCCCATACACAGTAGGGTCTGCAGAGGTGCCAAATACACCACAAACAACACCCCCCCACCCCCCCACACACTGACATTCTGTCTGCTCCCACCGCGCCCACTACACAGCCTAGGATTCAGCAGGGTGACAGTGACATCCCGTCCTGCCACAAGACATGCCTACTCACACGCTAATATACAACCAAAGCCAACCAACAAGCAGAATATTGTGCAGAAGCCAATATGTACACCATATGAAATACCCACTAATGCACAGCCGTAATTACACCGCACTTCCGTCCTGATCTACTCGCTGCTAGCGTGAAAGTATGAAGGTTTAGTCATACATTAATGCTAGCCTTACGCCTGTGCATGATTCTATACATTCGTACTATTTATTTGTCGTATTTTGTTCGATGGTAATAGGAAGTGATAGAGATGTTACATTGTTGCTGTTACTGCTTGAGGACAGAGCTCACGCCCGATCTAAATTTTGCAGGAGATTGCGGGAAATTCCTGCACCTCATGATGTCGCCTAGCCAGCGCCGAACTGGGATCAGGGAAGTAAATCCTTCAGTCGACTGGCAGCGCCCACTTTAGCCCAGCGAAGCGGTTTTTGGGGTCAACAAAGGCCGTGGCCCCAACCAGCTGACTCTATGTCCTTAGTAAACCCTTACCAGCTTTCTCCTGCCGGACCCTATCTAGTGCCTTAGCTCCTTACAATTTTCGTATGTACCACCGTAGAGTCTTCCAGGTTGTATTAACCCTCTGCCCCGAAATTTTAACTCCCAGTTATTGCCATTGCGGTCAGTAAGGGGTTACAGGGCAGGGGCACTCAATGAGCCGCACTCAATACACAGCAGGTAACCTCTAGAGATGCAGGTCTAATCCAAATTTTCCTTCCTTCCCTTATTTTTAACCCATTAGATGCCATGACCATTGAGTCTGCAGCATCTTTTGGGTTAATGGTGTACATCCGACATTTTTTTGCCCAATTCTCGCCTGTTCACTAGTCATAAAAAGTTTTTTTTTTTAATTTTTGTGTTGTTTTTTTCTGTTTTTTTTTGTTTTTTTATTTTTGATTATTTTCAAATTTAGTTTTAGTATAAACACCCCCCCCCCCCCCCCCCCACCCCCACCCCCCCCCCCCCCCCCCCCCCCCCCCCCCAACCCCCCCCCCCCCCCCCCCCCCCCCCCCCCCCCCCCCCCACCACACAAAACCTTTTACCAAGCATATCAACCTCCGCGCCACAGGGGCATAATGAAGGATTACCCTATCGGCTGCCGATCTTTTAACCCGTATTGCAAAACCCCCCCACCCAACACTCGCCTAGGTCTGTTAACTAGGAAAGCACAGAACTGTACACTGCTCATGCAATCATATTAAAAGTCTGCAGCAACAGTATCAACAAACTATTACTGTCCCTCTAGTGATTAACGGTGGGCTGTCTCGTTCCAGCATTTGGCAGCCATTTTGTGCCAGGTTTGCCCAAGCGAAATTAATTGGTCGTGTTTTTTTTCGGCTAGGTGTACACTTCACATGCAGACCCCCCGACACTAGTGGGAGTTGATGATTCATTCTGTGTGAGGCTGAGGAGGGAGGGGCGGCGGTTGGGGGCAGGAGGGAAGGGAGAAGCGTTCTCAGCAGTCTGACGACTAAGCGCTATGTGCACACAGCCAAATGAACAAAGAATTAATTGCATTCGAGTGTAGCAGGGCAAAGGAATCATTTGAAGTGAAAAGCATGAAGTGTGACTCCAATAGTGTTATATAACATTTATCACTTCTCTACACACTTTGTAACTAGAAAGGCATTTGACATTCACGAACTCTAGCTGGAAGATGGGTGATTTTTTTTCTGTCCTCTCACACACAGTGATATATCCCTACAAGATTATTACACATATCACATGACCTACTCTACAGATCATGCAAGAACAAGGCCTATATGCTTTTCATATATTTCGTGTTTACATGCCGGTACATGCCACATCATCAGTCTCACATAGTGTTTTAACGTTGCGACTGCACAGCTACAGCCCTGTGTTCTCCCTGTTCGTGCTCTACGCTCGCGGATCCTGCCCCCACACCCCTCCTGAGTTCACACAAGGAGTTTACGTGGCGGAGCTGCACAGTACATGCACGTGTTCTCTGTCTGTTATTTATGTGTGACGTGGAATTGTGCATCTGTCACAAAAGGTATTTACATGGGACTGCAGAGTATAGCTGTATTCTGTCTGTGATTTACGTCGGATTCTGCGCAGTGCTGTGATCACATAAGGGATTTTACTTGGGGGACTGCCTACATTCTGTGCTCAAAAATTTTGTACGTGGCGATCTAGCCAAGTACAGCTCGTGTTCTCTCTCCCCCCCACCCTCTTGTTTGGTGATTTACATTGGGAAATAGCCAGCATCCTGACTTTTATGTCACAAAAATGTTTCACGTGGCACTACAACTTGATGTGTCACAAAACGTGTTTTACTGTGGGATCGCTAGCCGCAGTACAGCTGTGCTCTGTTTGTGATTTATGTGGACTGCGCATCTGAGTCACAAAAGTGATTTACATGGAGCTGCATGGTGCAGGTGGGTTCTCTGTCTGTGATTTACACGCGAGACCTCGCTGATCTGGTAGTCACACTAAAAAAACAAGGATTACTGGGAACTGCACATCTCGTTTCACAAACCGTGTTTGTTACGTGCGGGACTACACAGCTAAAGCTGTGCTCTCCTGTTAGTAACATATCCCATTGGACTGCTCATTTTTGTCACAAAAGTGTTTTACGTGGGACTGCACATCTGTTTCACAAACGTGTTTTATGTGGGACTGCACAGTACAGCTGTGTTCTCTGCCTATAACTTCCATTGGACTGCTCATTTTTGTCACAAAAGTGTTTTACGTGGGACTGCACATCTGTTTCACAAAAGTGTCTTTACGAGCGCGTCTTCTCTCCCACTCCCACCTCCCTCTCTCATGTACTAATCAGCACCCATGCAATTAGTGCTTGTGTGGTGTGGAATGCTGATGCTTGTAGTTTCCCAATTACAAATGCCTGCATGCTTGACAGGTACTAATTGTATGGGTGCTGATACAGTGCGGTCTTGAATCTTACATTGCAGGCGTTGGTCGCCGCGACCTGCGGAGCAACAACAAGATAAACACATGAGATCGCTAATAGAATATCTGTTTTGCCTACCTTACTAACCTTATACCCCCCAATTTTCAATATATAAATATATTTTTTTGTTTATATTTTATTATATAATATGGCGGCGTGCGGGAGGGTGGGAGCCTTTTTTTTTCCTCAGTGCAAGGTGGGCAGGAGTTAAAGAACAGAGCTTTGCCATGCGGCCCCGAGTAGATAGGCGAGCGACATTATTATAGGGCGTGACTCTTGGTGTGATGTCAGCATGCAGAGCCACACCCCATTTGACAGATGTAAGTCAGAACATTGTAAGGCGGGGCCTGGACCCCGGGGCAGCTGCGTCTGCTACCCCGGTAATGCCGCTCCTGTGCCCGCTGGCGCTCCGCACTGCTACATTCCCTGATAGGCCTTAAGCCGGTGCAGCTGTCAGTGATCAATGACGTGACATCATCGCGCTGCCGGCGCCGAGCACAGAAGCTGGTGCGCGTCGCATCGAGGGAGCGTGGGGAGAGGTAAGCTATTTTTTATATTAACTCCACTGTCTACCTATATAGTCCCCATATAAAGCCTGCCTGCCCATATAGCCCTCATATAAAGCCTGACTGCCTACCTACCTATATAGCCCCAATTAACCCACTCAAAAGCATGCCTATCTATCCCCTATAGACACATAAAACATGCCTTCATATATAGTCCCCTAAAGCCTGCCGGTCTACCTATATAGCCCATATAGCTCCCTAAAGCCAGCCTGCCAATTTAGCCCCTATAGCCCCATAAAGACTGCCTGCCTATATAGCCCCTATTGCCCTCTAAAGCCTGTCTGCCCATATAGCCCCCCCTTAAAGTCTGGCTGCATCCCTATATAGACCCCCCGTCTAAAGCCTGCCTACCTATCTAGCCCCTATATGTAGGCAGGCTTCTCCCTACACCCACGTAGATTGTAAGCTCTTGCGAGCAGGGCCCTCACACCTTCTGTCTGGAGCTTTTTAGTGTGTAACGTTTGGTTTTGTCTGACATTTTTCCCCCTATACTGTAACTGTAGGGAAAATATGTTTGGGCAATTTAAAAAAAATATTTTTTTTAATTTTTTTTTTTTTTTTTTTTAAATGTTTCATCCTAATTTTTTGTCTGTTTCCCCTGTTTTTAAATGGTGCGGCAAGGGTTTTTTTAAAAAGAAACTTGCAAAAAAAAAAGCCACGGGGCGTCTTTTGTAATGGAAAAAAAAAAGGGGGGAAAAAGGGGCAAAAATGGAAACATAAGTGGCTGCAGCGGAAAAGGGCTAAAAAGTAGCCCGATATAATGAAATATGTTACCACCATGATTACAGGGGAGCCCCCACCTTAGGCTTTGGTGGCCGATCACGGGGATGTACTATCAAAGTCTGACGGATGCAGATCCCACCTGTACTGAACAAGCCCCTGAAAAGTAAAACCTTCATCTAGATTTCCAGATTTATACATTTGGATACTTAAAGGGGTCTTCTCACCATGCAGTTTCATAGTCCAACGGGCAGCTTTTTTTTCACCCTGCCGGGGGTCAGGCTGTAGGTTGGTTCTATTTTTCATGATTAGCATATTTATTTTTAAAAAATTGCAAGTTTAAAAAAAAAATAAGTACATAGATTTATCTTCAGTAAAACCAAATTTTGGGGGGGTGTGTGAGGGTTGAAAATTTTGTTGGGCTGTAACAAAAAGCAAAATCTTTTTAGAGATATAGTCTGGTCAGAGTGAGCTCTATCCATGGGGATGTCATTTTATCCCCTCTCTGTTCTATTAAATAGCAAGTTAATGTTTCTCGAACCCATAAAATTGGTGCACTCAGAGGGGGAAAAAGAATTTTTAACTTCTGGATAAAAAAAAAAAAAAAGGGACAATTTTTTTAAAAAAGTCTTTAATTACCCTTTCCCTTTACAAGTTGGAAAAGCTAAGGGGTTTTGTATTTGAAAAAAAAAACCCCTTTAAAAAAAAAATTCAACCCGAAAGTTTTTAAAGGGGTGCCCCCAACTTTGGGGGAACCTTTTGTTGATTAATTTTGGCTGGGGGGAAATATTGTTAAAAAAAAATTTCGGATAGGGGGCGGGTTCCCCCCCGCGGGGGGAATTGCACCAAACCCCCGGGAAAAAAGGGGGGCCCCCTTTAAAAGTTTTTCAGCTCATTTATGTGACTGAAACTGGGGGACCCCCCAATAAAAAACGGGATGGAAAAAACCCACGGGTTTTTTCCCCCTTTTTACGGGGAAAACTCCCATAAAACCCCGGGGAAGGGAAAAAAAACAAAAAATTTGCTCCCCCTTTTAGGGAAAAAACCCCATAAAAACAGAAGGGGAAAAAACCCCAAAAGTGGTTTCCCCCTTTTTAAACTGGGAATTTTTCCCATAAAAAACGGGAAAATTAGGGGGGAAAATTTTGGCCCCCCCTTGTTTTTGGGGGAACCCCTTTAGAAAAAAGAATGGAAAAAACCCCGGGGCCCCCCCTTGGGTTCTGGGGAACTCCCATAAAAAAAACAAAAAGGGGGAAAAAAACCCCAACAGTACTCCCCTGAAACGGGGAAAAACTCCCCATAGAAAAAATGGGGGGGAAACCACTGGGCCCCCCTGTCTGGGAGCCCCCCCATAAAAAAGGGAAAGGGGGGAAAAAAACCAAATTGCTCCCCTGTGTTTGGGGGGAAACCTCGCAAAGGGGGGAAAAGGGGAAGCCACAGGCCCCCCTTTGAAATTGGGGGAAAATTTTCCCATAGGGGGAGAATGGGGAAATGTTTTCTGCCCCCCCACTTTTGGGGGCGAAGGGGAAAGGTGAAAATTTGGTTTTGGGTGGTTTTGAAAAGTGACTGGGGGGGGGGGATTTTTCCCTCCCCTTTTCGTATCCAAATTTGGTGGGGGGGGCGGGAACGGGAAAACCAAAGGGGCCGGGGCCAGTTTAGAAAAGATTTTAAGAAAAAAACCCAAACCAGTGGTTTTGAAAAAAAAAAAGTGGTTTATTCCCCTTTTGGGTTTACCCAAAAGGGGACCCACTGTTTTACAGAACTGTGGTTACCCCTGTAGTATTTAAAAACCTTGGTGCGTTTCGTTGCTGCTGCTGCTGCTGCTGTTTGGGTTGTTTTGTTGCACTGCTGCTGTTTTAGTTTTGCTGCAGTTGCGGTCAGAAATTGATGCTTCTGCTAGCCCAAAAGATTGTGTGCTCCAGTCACATTACTATGAAAACAACTAACAGGAAATGACACAGCAAAATCCTTAAAAAAAACACACTCCCAAAGAGAAAACTTTACCAATCAAAGACAGAGGAGCATATGTAAATTCTGGTCAGCAGATGGCAGCGCAGCAACAATACATAATAAAGAATGGATGGAGAAAAGGATGCAATAATATAAACAGTTGAATAACAATACCTATAACTGAGGAGAACAGCACAGAGAACACACTGCTCCCCTGTACTGGGAACTCCCATAGAACAGAATGGAGAACACAGTGCGCCCCTGTACTGGGAACTCCCATAGAACAGAATGGAGAACACAGCGCTCCCCTTACTGGGAACTCCCATAGAACAGAATGGAGAACACAGCGCTCCCCTGTACTGGGAACTCTCATAGAAGAGAATGGAGAACACAGTGCTGCCCTGTACTGGGAACTCCCATAGAACAGAATGGAGAACAGTCCGCTCCCCTGTACCGGGAACTCTCATAGAAGAGAATGGAGAACACAGCGCTCCCCTGTACTGGGAACTCCCATAGAGGAGAATGGAGATCACAGGGCTCCCCTGTACTGGGAACTCCATAGAACAGAATGGAGAACACGGCACTCCCCTGTACTGGGAACTCCCATAAAACCAGAATGGAAAAACACATCGCTCCCCTGTACTGGGATATCCCATAGAACAGAATGGAGAACACAGCGCTCCCCTGTACTGGGAACTCCCATATAGGAGAAGGGAGAACACAGCGCTCCCCTGTACTGGGAACTCCCATAGAACAGAATGGAGAACACATCGCTCCCTTGTACTGGGAACTCCCATAAAACAGGATGGGGAAAAACTAACCAAAACACAAATTGAAAAAACACTGCGTGCACATCCCTTAAGGGTCCGTCCACACGGCAAGTTTTTTGGTCGGATTTTCAGACGGTTTTTGGATTTGAAAACCAACCGTCAACCTTCCACATAGACTTT
Source organism: Phyllomedusa bahiana (assembly GCA_025379985.1). Taxonomy (NCBI): domain Eukaryota; kingdom Metazoa; phylum Chordata; class Amphibia; order Anura; family Hylidae; genus Phyllomedusa; species Phyllomedusa bahiana. Next base: position 35,163 of record JAODAL010012187.1, on the reverse strand, counting down.
GATAGAAAATCAGCGCAGCAGTCCACACTGAACGGATTTTCTGCTGGATAGTTTTTTACACTCCGAAAAACTTGGAACAGGCACAATCATCTGCCCGGTTTTAGGCGGAAGTTGTGCTATTCAACGGTTGAGGGGGACGGGCAAATCCACAAACCACAGGCAGAACCGGCCTCCAAAACCATGCAAAAGATGATAAATTACCGGCCGGATTCTTTGATATTTTGTCACTGCCGCGTGGACGCACCCTAAGCTGCCGACGTTCCTAAAGGCTTGCAACTTGCACAATCTTCTGCTCAATTTTCAGACTGAAAATGAAGGGTATGTTCACATGGCGTAATTGCATGCCGTATTTTGGCGGGTAATTGCATTGCAATTCACCCGAAATGTGCTCCACAATTTTGGTCACCTCGCCTTGTAGGGGCTAGAATAAACCTCTAACTTCCGCGAGCCAACTAATACCAGTGAAGGCCAGCCTTAGGGCATGTTCACACAGCGTGTTGGATCCGTTTTTAGCTGCGTGTCTGGACCTGTCTGAGACCTTAAAAAGGGCCCAAAATACCACAACAAGGAGCAGGGGGTTTCCCATTGCTTTCAATGTAAACCATATCATTGTTCAGACAAAGTAAACCCATGCCCTTTACTTCGTCTTTCGAGCGTAATTCTCCTTCAAAGAACGTCTTTTCATTTCCCTGATCCATTTGAGCAGCAAACCCCTTTTAAAAAAAAGGGGGCAATCCTGCTAAAAACCAACACATAGGTGAAAATCCTGCTACACCACACCTTTTGGGTCAACCCCTGCTACACCCCACACTAAGGGTGAAAATCCCTGCTACAGCCACACACTATAGGGTGCAATCCTGCTACAGCCACACACTATAGGGTGCAATCCTGCTAAAGCCAAAACACATCCAGACTTACCTCCTGTTGGAGCATTTTGGATTTTTGACTACTCTTTTGGGGATTTTTTTCGGATCCAAAACAGAACCAAAAATGGATCCAACTCGCTATGTGATCCCTTGGGCTTTGTCCACACAGAACACAAAAACAGTCAAATTTCAGGGGTTTTATTTTTTGAAAACCCGAAATCTGACTTTTTTACAGTCCATAAGTTTAAAAGGGGAACCTGTCCATAGGTTTGCCCCTTTGCTGGGCAGCAAAAGCCGTGTCAACCTGCTGTTTTTCCGCGCGGGCCCCTTATTCTGTAAGATGCGCTTTTTAAGCTTTTACCCCCTCAAATCTTTTCATGACAGTTTTAAAGCCCCCCCCCAAAGGCTAGCTCCGCCCCACTGAAAGTTATTCACATGTTTTACCTATTAAACCCAAAAATGGGGGGTTTTGAAAAAAAAACCTGATCTTGAAGGACCTCGAATAAACTCTCTGCTGAAAACTGCAGTTTTAGCATTAAAAAAAAAAAAAACTGCAGCATTTTACAGAAAAAGGGGACACAGGGCTGGAAACAGCAGGTCGTCACTGACTTGTTTGCCCTAAACCGGGGGGCATCCCCCTATGTACGGCTTTAAAAACAAAAAACAGCCTCGTCCACAAGGTCTTTTTTTTTCCTCTTTTTTGGCGCCGGGGGTTTTAGTACTGTTGTAAAAACTGCCGCATAGGCTTTTTCTGTCGGTTTCCTGACATTCAATGTAGGGAAACAATGAAAAAGCTAAAACAACCGGGGATTCTGCACAAAAGGGGAGAAAAACCGCGCCCCCTCGCATCGACAAAAATATGCGTCTTTTTTCCATCTGTGTGGCCCTACCCAAATGAAGTCCCCACACAAGGTTTTCATGGGAAAATTTACAGACGTTTTCGTTTTAAACCCTCCTAAAACCCCCACTGCCAACCTTTTACTTGACATTAATAGAAAATCCTGCAGCGTTTCCCCACAGTCCCCCCACTTTGCCGGAAGGGGTTTTTTTTGCACCGCCAGGGGAACGAAAAACTTAGAACCGAAAATGGGGGGTGCAAGGGGGACGTAATCTGAAACCCAGACAAAACCTTTCCCCAATATGTGCCAAAAAAAGACCAAAATCCCGGGCCCGGATTCCCCACCGGGTATTTGCCCTTTTGGGCTTTTTCACCATGTTTTTTAATCTGTTTTTTGATCCAAAAATCGCTCCAAAAAACGCATTGGCGATCGGTCCACAGTATCCAACTTGCAGCTTTTTTTTGGATGCTCTTGGTGCAGAGGATCGTCCCTGACTTGCAAAAAGGGGCTCCCCGGGGCCCCTGCTCTTTTTTTCGAATCAAGAATTCCATGACAACTCCTGAACGGACCCAAAAGACGCGTGAACCAAAAGGGATCACTTTTTCGACGAAAGGTTTTCATATTAAAAGCAATGAAAATCACCGCCATTATTAATAATTGTTTGGTTCCGACAGACAGATTAAAACCATTTTAAAAGAATGTTTCACACGGCCCCAACGCCTGTTAACACACCCTAAAGGCATGTCCCCACGCAGGGGTTTTCCCGGTTTTTTCAGGGGTTTGGGGTTTTTCAGACCCCTGAAAAACCGGGCCAAAAATGACACAAGGGTGCCTATGGAAAACCCGGGAGCACCCAAGTCCCCACTGTCCCCACTGCGGGGGTTTCCGCCATGGTTTTGTCCCCGGCGTCCGGGGCGCAAAACAAAACATGCACATCTTCCGGGGGGAAAAGATGTGCTTCCATGGGGGGGGGGAGGGCTTTTTGGGGAAAACCCGGGGTTTGGGCCCCCAAAACGGGACAAACCCCCAACCCGGGCGTATTTTCCTCCCGGAAAAAGGCCCCTAAACTGCTGAAAACCCTGCTGTGGGGACTGCCCTTACATTGAAGAGAATGGGAACTGAGCAGAAGGTCAGTGAACGGTTTTGTGAGCAGTGTCCGGACGGTTTTTGGACGGATTTAGGGGAAAAAAAAGTGCAGCCTGATGCCCGGGTCTCTCCTATGTGGGGAGGGTATTTGCAGGTCCTTTTGCATTTTAACACAGAAAGTTCCAGCAAAGCCTTTCCTACCCTGGATGGAGGAGGACGCCTCGGCCCAGCTGCCCCCAGCACAGCAGGGTCATGGATGTGAGCAGGCTGATCTCCGAGGTGAGAGTCCGGGGGAGCGTCCAGCGCTGGTTGCTCTTTGATGTTTCCAAGCTCCTGTGCACGATGGCTTCATGTCCGGACGGTGATTGTCGGCCCCGAAGCTGAAGTCGGTTTCTTATTCGCAGGAAAATATAGTTATGTTTTTTTAAAAAGGACAATTAATAGGAAAATGTATCGGCTAAATAAATGTCAATACAGCGAGGAGGAGCGAGAATGAAAACACTGACCGCAGCAAAGCAGGAACCTAACAATTATATTTGGAGGGTTACATGACTTTGGGCCACTGATCTCACACGGCCATCATACCCATAAGGAAGCCCCGTGTCAGATTCAGCTTAATCCAGCCAAAAGTGCTTCTGGGCATTAAAGGGGTTGTCTCACTACATTGCTTCCTCTCACCTCAGTCCTGTTCTCTTGGTTTCATTTTGAATCCAGGGGGTGTTTACCGGCGGCTGCTACTAGGCTGTAGTACACGTTTGTCAAACTGCAGCCCTCCAGGTGTTGGGAAACGACAACTCCCATCATGCCCACTGTTATAGTTTATACAAATGCATGATGGGAGTTGTCGTTTCCCAACACCTGGAGGGCTGCAGTTTGACACCTGTGCTGCAGTAGAAGCCAGGTCTGTAGCTATAGTGACCACTGCTGGCAGCCTATCAGGAGAGACTGAACAGGTCTGTTTGCTTATAGCAAACCAGTGTGGCAGCTTATCAGGAGAGATTGAACAAGTCTGTAGCTATAGCAACCAGTGCTGGCAGCCTATCAGGAGAGATTGAACAGGTCTGTAGCTATAACAACCTGAGGAGCTGATGCAGCCCATACAAGAGGGGATATCTAGAAACAGGTAGGACACTGTTAATGGACACTTATTGCAAAGTGACTTGTTTTTGCAAGATCTTTAACATAAAAAGCAGCAATCCTTGTAGTGAGATGACCCGTTTAAAGTGGGCAGCTGGCAGTTTTTACTGATTTGAATGAGCAACTGGTGTTTTTAAGGGTTAAACGACTTTGTGCCACTGATCTCATATTGCTGTGTTACCAAGAGGGAATCCCCACATCAAATTCAGTTTAGTCCAACCTGGCCCAGAGTGCTGTGGTGGCAGTTTTTTTTTTTTTTTTAATCCTTTAAAAACACCAGTTACTTATTGAAAGCAGTAAAAACTGCCCGGCTGCCCAGAACCACTTTGGGCCAGGCTGGATTAAGGTGAATTTCATGCGGGGCCTCCCTCTTTGGGTTGTTGGATCCGTTTTTGGATCCGAAAAATGTATCCAAAATCACTGCGTGAGTCGCATCCAACACACAGGTGCTTGTTTGGCTGCAGCAGGATCGCACCCTATAATGTTAAATAGGGCTCCTGCTGAATCAAACAGATCAAGAACTGACATGACAAATCTATGAACAGATCCAAAAGCTGCATCAGAAAGACGCAAGGAAACGCGCATTGGCGATCACTCGTCTGGACGCTGATGCATGTTTTACGTTGGAAGCAATAGAAATCCCACTGAACATTGTTAGATGTGGTGGGTCCGAAACACGGATCCAAACATAATGAACACGCCGCGCGAACATCCCCTTAGTGTGTCCGCTGTGTGAAGTCAGAGGCTCAAAGTCCCGTAACCCTCAAACTGCACCCCTCCAGCTGTTGGGAAACTACAACTCCCATCATGCCCACTGTTATAGTTTATATCAATGCATGATGGGAGTTGTAGTTTCCCAGCTGAGTTTTCGGTTCCTGCTCTGTTGCCCATTGGCTGCGGTCAGGGTTTCGGGCTCAGTCCCTCCTCTCTCCCCTCCTCCTCGCTGTAATGACATTTATTAAGCAGATACATTTTCCTATTAATTATCCTTTTAGAAAACAAAACTATATTTTCCTGTGAATAAGAAACCGACTTCAGCTTCGTACATTTGTCCTCATTTTGCTTCCTGGTCGTCTATGAAAAGAATTTTTTTTTTTCTTTGCCGTTTCAGGTACGTGCCCGTCCAGAGCTCTGGGACAGGAGCCACCCGGAGTACAGTAACCAGGTCCTGAGAAACCGCTCCTGGACGGCAATCTGCGAGGCGCTGCACCCGGCGGCCTGGAGCGGATATGATGCCAGAAAGCAGGGGCTCATCCGTAAGTTACATTTCTGTCATATTGGCTGTTAAAGGGGTTTTGCCAGGACCTGAGTTCCTTACCTCCTTATCAGCACGGGAGTAGAATATAAACAAATCAGCTGAGTCATGAATGCTTCAGGGGTGAGAGGGAGGGGGTGAGCAGAGAGTAAGGAATAAGGGAGCGTCTCAAAACTTAACTCAAATAATAACTTTACAACAGTGGATTCTCTATACAGCAAGACACAGGCTCATACACTGCTCTTTCTACCCAGCCCCTTGAAAGCTCATTCATTTTCCCTGTCATCAGATAAGAAGTGAGCGCAGCCAGATCAGCTCCTGTCAGTGTCCTGGTCGTGTCTAATGCAAGCTTTCAGGTAACTAAGGGGGAATGAGAAATGCTGTAGCTCTTACAGGCTTCACTTTTTGTAATCACATATATTTAGAAAAGTGATTAGATACCCATTTTGGAGGATCCCACGTCAACATTACATCGTGGCAAAACCCCTTTAAGCTGATGTTAATTGACTTTTTTACAGCGGTCTTCCCGCATTGCCTATTTCTGCGCCAGTGACTTCAGGTCTGTGGTCACTTGTGGTCCCAGCACTGATGCCCCCTTTAGAAGTGACCGGTTGTGGTGATAGCTGATGCAATAGGTAATGCAGGAAGGCCACTTTCCAGTCGATTGAACACAACTATATCTTTATGCCCATTCCTAAAAAATAATCAGTCCGTATTATTCTCTGAATTCTTTACTTTTCAACTTTTCTTTCAATAGGCTTACATGTAATACACATCAAATAAGTTAAAAGGTAACCTTATCTCCATTGTAAATCTTGATACGATGTGCTGGAAGTCCATATATCACCTTGCAAATCCTTGCATAGTAGACGGCTGTCAGTAGCTTATGTTAACGTGTCTCCTTCCACCCTCAGCTCACCGCACCTGCTACGTTTCGGGACACACACCCCCCTTTGTCAAACATAATGGGAAATTCTTTGTTACCACATTTAAATACAGATTGAACCCACTCTCGTGTCTTCCACAGTGGACGATGTGATGAGACACTGGCAGCAGCTGTGTGACCGCTTCATAGAGCGGCACCGTGAAGGGGAGCGAGGTGCGGCCTCTCCCTCCGGTCGTCCTGAGATCCCCCTCCACCACGATGCGCTGAGGTTCCTCTTGTCTCAGCAGGAGCTCCCGCCGTCCGTATAAATTAATTTACTTAAAATGTGTCCGTTACAGAAGAAATAGAGCAGTGATAGTGATGTCTTTGATCCATAGGTCAAGCGGCAATGTCTCCAGAGCCCGGCCGGAGCTTCCCGCTCCAGAAGGTGAACATCAGCTGAGGGACCCCATCCCCGTCACAGCTGCCTCGGCCACCCAGGAAGCGGCGGGGGACTCTCCACATCTGCCGGGACCTTCAGGGTTGGGCTACAGATCCGAGGAGGAGACACCTGGTGCAGCAGCATCGCCCACAACCCCGGCAGATGCTGCAGCCACCCCGGAGCCCACCCGCACAGCGCATGGCGGTTCCCCCAATATCCGGCGGGGCGTCAACGATGAGGATCTGGACGATTTTACACGTGACCTCGCTGACCTGCGCTACAGCCTCCCGCCCGATCGCCAGGATGACTTCAAAATGTTTTGCTACGCCGGGCTGGAAGCCCTTGAGTCACCCCGGCCCCTGCCGGAGATCGGTGCCATAGAGTCCTGCATCCAGTGGCTGATGGGCGTGCCTGGTGCGCCTCTTCCACCAGCGCTACGAGCCAAGGTCATGGCAGACATGGCCCACACAGACCTCTCGTTCATACCTCCCTCCCCTCCACCCGTGCTTCCTCCACCTTCTCCACCAGTATATCTACCCACTGCTGGGGCTCCCAGGTACCCACCTGACATGCCCCAATAGCCTCCACCATCCTATCTTGCCCACTTGTCCTCCCCTTCTGACCATGACCTCGGTTAATTAAAATTTTTGTTTTTTGTAATACTTGTGTTGGGGTCTTTACGGGAAACCTCTGCCTCGACCCTTTCTGATATATAAAAGTTAATAATTTGTTGTTCTTTTCTATTATTTAAAGTTGGGGGAGGGGAGGTTAATGGGAAATTTTATTGTTACAAATTATATTTTCATAAATCATTTTGTTCAAAATTTTGCATCCTGTGTCGTTATTGATACATTAGGGCCTCATGTATCAAAATTGACTGTTAAAGACCTTCTTTGTTGCCCATAGCAACCAATCAGAGCTCCTCTTTCATTTCCTATAGTACTCTGAAAAAAATTAAAAGGGAGCTCTGTTTGCTATGGGCAACATATTTGTTCTATTTTACACTACTGACACCTGTCCTATTTTAAAATGTATCTATCAATAGTCTAAAATAGAACAAGTATGTTGCTCATAGCAACCAATCAGAGCTCCCCTTTAATTTTTTTCAGAGTACTATAGGAAATGAAAGAGGAGCTCCGATTCCTATGGGCAACATATTTATTCTATTTTTGATACCTGTCCTGTTTTAACATATCTATTCTCTTTATATACTAACCAAACATATGTCTACAAATCTATATCTATAGGCCCGTATGTGGGCCGCCACTGCAACATATGTCACCCCGTCCAACACTTGCCTCAGCCGGCTTTATTTGACAGCACAGTCTAAACACAGAAACAAATCACATCGTAGGCCGCCTGGCCACTGATTTCACACACCGGGAACCATGGTCTAGACCAGGGGTTGGCAATTATTTTTCCCATGGGGCTGGGCTAATTAAAAAAAATATATATAGGGTGAACGGGGAAAAATTCATGTTTGGGGTTTATTTTTGTTTTTATACCTGCCTTACTGTACCCTCAGTCAGGCACGTATATACAGCTCATGGCAGGCAGGCAGGTATATATATACAGGTCCCCTCAGTTAGACAGATATGTAGATATGTCCTCTCAGGCAGGCAGCTATATAGATATAGGTCCCCTCAGTCAGGCACGTATATACAGCTCATCTCAGTAAGGCAGGTATATAGATATAGGTCCCCTCAGTAAGGCAGGTATATAGATATAGGTCCTCTCAGGTAGACAGGTATATAGATATAGGTCCTCGCAGGCAGGTATATAGATATAGGTCCTCTCAGGTAGGCAGGTATATAGATATAGCTCCCCTCAGTAAGGCAGGTTTATAGATCTAGATCCTCTCAGGCAGGCAGATATATAGATATAGGTCCCCTCAGTTAGGCAGGTATGTAAATATGTCCTCTCAGGCAGGCAGCAATATAGATATAGGTCCCCTCAGGCATATATATAGCTATAGGTACCCACAGACAGGCAGCTATATAGATATAGGTCCCCTCAGTTAGACAGGTATGTAGATATGTCTCCTAAGGCAGGCAGGTATATAAATATAGGTCCCCTCAGGCATGCAGCTATATAGATATATGTCCACTCAGGCATGCAGCTATATTGATATATGTCCACTCAGCCAGGCAGGTATATAGATATAGGTCCCCTCAGGCAGGTATATATAGCTGCCCTTAGTAACGCAGGTATATAGATATAGGTCCTTGCAGGTAGTTATATAGATATAGGTCCTATAAGGCAGGCAGATATACAAAAAAAATAAAAACACTAATACTTACCTTTCCACCTTCCTCTTCTGCCCGACACTGGCGATGTGACGTCATCACGCCGGGACGCTCCCCTGGCAGCTCCTCGCCCGCTCAGTGTAATTAGGCTGTGCTGGCAAGGGGAGGCGGTGGTGCAATGAGCTCACTTCATCGCGCCGCTGCCCAATTCTAATACCGGGCATATTAGTAATAGCGTTGAAGGTCCGCCGCGGCTTCTCATCGCTACTATTACTATGGTCTAAAGCAGACCTGGGAATTGTATGGGCCGTGGGCCCCAGGCTTTACAATGCCCACGTCTGGCCTAGACCTACCGTTCAGCACCACTAGCACTGTACTCTCGAAGTACAGTATAGTACAGGTTTCCCTCAAGCCTTGTGGGGTAAGAGCCTCTCCTCAGCTCCTCTGTCGCTCCCAGCCCTTGAACACCTGGAGTACCAGGCTTTTTATAGGCCTCCACGGACCTGCCAAAAGCCTATCCTGGAAAACAGGGAGTAGGCACCCACCCAACACTACAGCCATTCCAGGAAAGGCAACCCATACTTGGCCGCATAGCAGCCGTGCTATCTACATGTGTCAGTAAGCTATGGCTACTGACACAGAATAGTTGCCTTCCCGCACCGAGACCAGGTAAGAGAAGGCAACAGGCGGTTTTTAAATCCGAAAAACGTTTGCAAATCTGACTAAAAACCCTGCCGTGGAATCCTCAATTTTCCAGCACCTCCCTCATTGTCCCCCAACTCTGTATAAACTTCCCCTGGGTGGGAGAGCAGGTACAGGCCACAGCTTAGAGCCACAGTCTCCTAATGGTTTGGGGGGGGGGGGATATCACCCTCGAGAGTGTGCTATGACTAGTGCCTGTACCCCTCAGAATATTATCGGGTAGATAGGCAAGGCCCTAGGGACTTAGGTAAATGGGCAAGGCCCCAGGTAGCTGGGTAGGTAGATAGCTAGGTAGACTCACAGGGGTTATCTCACAACAACGATCGCTCTCTCTGTTAAAGAGCTTGCAAAACCCAGTCACTTTGCAATATGTGTCCATTAACAGTGTCTTACCTATTCCTAGATATCCCCTCTTGTATGGGCTGCATCAGCTCCTCAGGTCGCTATAGCTACAGACCTGGTGTCCTCTGTAGCTCATCACTGCAGGCTAGCAGAAGTCAGTAGAAGCCAGAAAACACACCACTAAATTCAAAGATGAAACCAAGAAAACAGAACTGAGGTGAGATGAATCACAACCCCTTTAAGTTGGTAGCCCTAAACAGGTAAGCCAACACCAGGCAAGTTGGTGGGTAGGTCCAAGTTAGGTAAATAAGTAGGCCTCAAGAAGGGAGCTAGGTGGCCCACAGATGTGTAGGTAGATAGCCCCCAGGTAGATAATTAGGCCACAGTTAGGTAGGTGATAGGGGGTCCCAGATGGGTAGACTGTAGATAGCTAGTGGGTGGGCCCCAGTTAGGTATGCTGTAGGCAGTTAGGGCCACAGTTAGGTAAACGGTAGGTAGGGTCCTAGTAAGGTAGGCTGGAGGTAGGTAGGGTCCTAGTAAGGTACGCTGGAGGTAGGTAGGGTCCTAGTAAGGTACGCTGGAGGCAGGTAGGGTCCTAGTAAGGTAGGCTGGAGGTAGGTAGGGTCCTAGTAAGGTACGCTGGAGGTAGGTAGGCTCCTAGTAAGGTACGCTGGAGGCAGGTAGGGTCCTGGTAAGGTACGCTGGAGGCAGGTAGGGTCCTAGTAAGGTACGCTGGAGGCAGGTAGGGTCCTAGTAAGGTACGCTGGAGGCAGGTAGGGTCCTAGTAAGGTACGCTGGAGGCAGGTAGGGCCCTGGTAAGGTATGCTGGAGGCAGGTAGGGTCCTAGTAAGGTACGCTGGAGGCAGGGAGGGTCCTAGTAAGGTACGCTGGAGGTAGGTAGGGTCCTAGTAAGGTACGCTGGAGGTAGGTAGGGTCCTAGTAAGGTAGGCTGGAGATAGGTAGGGTCCTAGTAAAGTACGCTGGAGGTAGGTAGGCTCCTAGTAAGGTATGCTGGAGGTAGGTAGGGTCCTAGTAAGGTGCGCTGGAGGCAGGTAGGGTCCTAGTAAGGTATGCTGGAGGTAGGTAGGGTCCTAGTAAGGTGCGCTGGAGGCAGGTAGGGTCCTAGTAAGGTACGCTGGAGGTAGGTAGGGTCCTAGTAAGGTAGGCTGGAGGTAGGTAGGGTCCTAGTAAGGTACGCTGGAGGTAGGTAGGCTCCTGGTAAAGTACGCTGGAGGCAGGTAGGGTCCTAGTAAGGTAGGCTGGAGGTAGGTAGGGTCCTAGTAAGGTACGCTGGAGGTAGGCTCCTAGTAAGGTACGCTGGAGTTAGGTATGCTCCTAGTAAGGTACGCTGGAGGCAGGTAGGGTCCTAGTAAGGTACGCTGGAGGTAGGTAGGGTCCTAGTAAGGTACGCTGGAGGTAGGTAGGGTCCTAGTAAGGTACGCTGTAGGTTAGTAGGGCCCCAGATAGGTAGGTTGTAGGTACTTAGGGCCCCAGATGGGTAGGTTGTAAGTCAGTAGACACACATTACTCATAAGATTTAAAAAAATAAACTCGCCGGCTGGCTTCTTGTGAAGCTCGGTGTCGCGGTGCGATGGTATGACGTCACCACTAGAGTCACCACCTGCTAGTCTTAAAGGGGTTTTGCCATGATCTAATGTTGACGTGGGATCCTCCAAAATGTGTATTTAATCACTTTTCTAAATATATGTGATTACAAAAAGTGAAGCTTGTGAGAGCTACAGCATTGCTTAGTCCCCCTTAGTTTCCTGACAGTTTAAATTAGACACAACCAGGACACTGACAGGAGCTGATCTGGCCGTGTTTGCACTTCTTATCTGATGACAGGGAACATGAAGGAGCTTTCAAGGGGCTGGGGAGAAAGTGCAATGTATGAGGTTATCTGCTGTATTGAGAATCCACTGGTTGTAATGTAATTATTTGAGTAAACATTGCAGACTCTCCCTTCTTCCTTGCTCTCTGCTCACCCCCTCCCTCTCACCCCTGAAGCTGTTCATGATGCTGCATGCTTTGTTTATATTCTCTCCTGAGCAGATAAGAGGTAAGGAACTCACTTCCTGGCAAAACCCCTTTAAGGAATAACGTTTTAGGCATACCATGGTGAATAGCAGAGCAGAGTGCTGGCATTGCTCTGCTCCGCTAAGCCCGGGGATTAAGGACATTAGCCCTTGATTTCCAGGGGTTCTGAGGAAGCATGTGGTGGCCGGTCCCCAGCTGACATAGGGGCGGAGCTCGGGGCACCCTCGGGGGGTTTCACCGACTCCCTGGTGCACCTGTTTGAGCCCGCTTTCAGGCGCCCATTCCCAAGATAGGTGTGGGTCCCAGAGGTGGGAACTGCACCTATCAGACCTTGATGGAATATCCTGTCTATGGTGTGGGCGTCCCTTTGAAAACTTTGGTTGAATCCTTTAAGCATTGAAATGTATAAATCTGGAAATCTAAGATAAAGGTTTTGTGCTCTCTGAGGAGTGTGAGGTCCATTGACCTTGTGCAGACCATTCACTCACACATTGATACGTCCAGTCCAGAGCCCTGCTCCTCCCGTATAACAATGTCCTCAATGATGTCCGACTCTGGACAGAATGACAGACACCATTGCTGTGAGTGATGTGCGTGGCAATCAGACCATGACCCTTGAAAGCAGCGTGCTTATGAAATATACATGCTGCATGACTGCTCCGGTTACTGTGCAGCCTGCAGAATTAATTTTTCAGCAGAGTCTTGCATTAAGTGCAGCCCGGCCCGCTGCACGTCCTCCCGACATCGCGCAACTGGAGCCGAGAGTATTTTAGTGGTTGGTCCTCAAGTAGAGGAGAAATAATTCATACTCAGGGTGACAGAGGCGGCGTGACGTGCGCCGGGGAGATCTCATCCCCCTCCTCCAGATCTCACCGCTCTCCGTGTTAGCTGAGAAGGGAATGAAATCAATCGAGCATCGGAAATAAAACTAATGACACGAAATCAGTTCCAATGCTTATTTTGCACCAATAAACACACAGAGGACGTGAAGAAGTTTACAATTGTGTCCAACTCAGGAGATGTTACAATGTAACAAATGAAACTGCCACTAATTAGAAGGAAGAGACTTATCAGCGGTGGCACATTCATCGCTGTGTAACATTCAGCTCCTTGTTATTACTTCTTTAACAAATGTGTTTATTGAAATAATTTTTTGGGTAAAAAAAGTGCAGTACAAGAAACAACGGGGAGGAGCGGAGAATTCAGGTAGATGGAAGAGGCTCAGAGCAAAACATTTTGTACTTGGAGTTAGGTCTGAATTGTGGAGAACAGGCTGACACTGGGGAGCAGGAGAAATCCTCGGTGGCCCCTGGTTGCGATGGGCCCCTGGTTGTGGTGGGGCCATGGGCAGGTTTTCAGGGCAGAAAAAGAGAGGCAGAAACACGAGTCATGTGCAGTTTGTGCATTGATTCACAATAGTTGTATGTTGGGCTCCAATATTCAACTCCACTGGTGGGCCAAAAGAATCAAAACTACTGGTGGGCCCCAATAATCAAAACCACTGGTGGACCCCAAGAATCAAAACCACTGGTGGCCCCAATAATCAAAACCACTGGTGGACCCCAAGAATCAAAACCACTGGTGGCCCCAAGAATCAAAACCACTGGTGGACCCCAAGAATCAAAACCACTGGTGGCCCCAAGAATCAAAACCACTGGTGGCTCCAAGAATCAAAACCACTGGTGGCCCTAAGAATCAAAACCACTGGTGGCTCCAAGAATCAACTCTGCTGGTGGGACCCAAGAAATAACTCCACTAGTGGGCCCCAATGGTCAGCTCTACTGGTGAACCAAAAAATCAACTCCATTGTTGAACAAAAGAATCAGATCCACTGGTGTCACCAAGAATCAACTCTGCTGGTGGTACCCAAGAATCAACTCCATTGGTGGGCGCCAAGTATCAAAACCACTGGTGGGCTCCAAGAATCATTTCCACTGGTGGACCAATGAATCATCTCCCCTGGTGGACTCCAAGAATCATCTCCACTGGTGGACCGCAAGAATCACCTCCACTGGTGGGTCCCAAGAATCAACTCCACTGGTGACCCCAAGAATCAACTTCACTGGTGGACCCCAAGAATCAACTCCACTGGTCGGCCCCAAGAATCACTTCCACTGGTGGCCCCAAGAATCATCTCCACTTGTGGTCCCCAAGAATTATCTTCTCTGGTGAACCCCAAGAACCAACTCCACTGGTGGGACCAAGAATCAACTCCACTGGTGGGCCCCAAGAATCAACTGCACTGGTGGCCCCAAGAATCATCTCCACTGGTGGACCCCAAGAATTATCTTCTCTGGTGAACCCCAAGAACCAACTCCACTGGTGGCCCCAAGAATAAACTCCACTGGTGGGGCCCAAGAATCAACTCCACTGGTGGGCCCCAAGAATCAATTCTACTGGTGGGCCCTATGAATCTACTATACTGCTGGGCCCCAAGAATCGGGGATGCCTGAGAAAGAATGGAAACCTTCAAAACGTAGCAGCAGTGTGTGTTCCATAGATACGGATGTGCTGATGGCTCTCCTGACAAGTGGATCTTATTAATGTTAAAAGAAGGACACTCTTCCATGGATAACTTGTAAGAAGACTTTATACGCACAATGAGAAGGTACCATTGATATTGTATCATGCAATAGCTGTTGTTATGATGTTGTATATTATCACGATACGTAAATAAGCAAATTGAGTATAAAAAGACTTTCCCTTTTGCTTTTTACTATGGATATTGATATATATTCGAAGTGAGAGACGGGAGCACCCCTTTAAAGCTCCAGTTTAGGTATAAAGACACAAATGTAAAACCTGCAGATCCATCATTGCACGCGGACATGGTGCATGACCTGGGAGGGGCAGAGGAATGACCCAAAATGGACTTCCACTGGTGCTCCTGGCACTCTGAGGCCGGCTGTAGGCTACGTCTTCTCTAGCTAAGCAGTAGAGTGGGTCAGGGGTGACGTCAGGGGGAACCATGCTCATATGTGGCTATTTAAGATATCTCACCACCAGAAGTCTTCTTCCACACGAGGCCCACCTGGCAGATGAAGTCAATCCCGGGGTTGCAGTAGACTGGAGTGTGGCAAACTGGGGAGTGGATTCTATTGCACATAGTCATCAGCAACATCTAATAATTCCAACCATACTGCCAAAAAGAGAAAACAAATGGGATATGTGGACAGGAAAAGGACAGGGCAGGCAGCATGCTCTTGATATGTAGGGTGGTCAGGAGGTTGGGCCAAGCAGAGTGCTCTTGATACGTAAGATGGTCAGGAGGTCAGGCAGAGTGCTCTTAATACAACATGTTCAGGAGGTCAGGTCAGGCAGAGTGCTCTTAATACAACATGTTCAGGAGGTCAGGTCAGGCAGAGTGCTCTTAATACAACATGTTCAGGAGGTCAGGGCAGGCAGAGTGCTCTTAATACAAAATGGTCAGGAGGGCAGGGCAGGCAGAGTGCTCTTAATACAAAATGGTCAGGAGGGCAGGGCAGGCAGAGTGCTCTTAATACAACATGGTCAGGATGGTCAGGACAGGCAGAGTGCTCTTAATACAACATGTTCAGGAGGTCAGGGTAGGCAGAGTGCTCTTAATACAACATGGTCAGGAGGTCAGAACAGGCAGAATCTTCTTAATACAACATGGTCATGAGGTCAAGACAGGCAGTATCTTCTTAATACAACATGGTCAGGAGATCAGGGCAGGCAGAGTCTTCTTAATACAATATGGTCAGGAGGTCAGGACAGGCAGTATCTTCTTAATACAACATGGTCAGGAGGTCAGAACAGGCAGAATCTTCTTAATACAACATTTTCAGGAGGTCAGGACAGGCAGAATCTTCTTAATACAACATGGTCAGGAGGTCAGGGCAGGCAGAGTGCTCTTAATACAATATGGTCAGGAGGTCAGGACAGGCAGAGTGCTCTTAATACATCATGGTCAGGAGGTCAGGACAGGCAGAGTGCTCTTAATACAACATGGTCAGGAGGTCAGGACAGACAGAGTCTTCTTCATACAATATGGTCAGGAGGTCAGAACAGGCAGTATCTTCTTAATACAACATTGTCAGGAGGTCAGGACAGGCAGAATCTTCTTAATACAACATTTTCAGGAGGTCAGGACAGGCAGAATCTTCTTAATACAACATGGTCAGGAGGTCAGGGCAGGCAGAGTGCTCTTAATACATCATGGTCAGGAGGTCAGGGCAGGCAGAGTGCTCTTGATATGTAGGATGGTCAGGAGGTCAGGACAAGCAGAGTGCTCTTGATATGTATGATGGTCAGGATGTCAGGGCAGGCAGTATCTTCTTAATACAACATGGTCAGGAGGTCAGCACAGGCAGAATTTTCTTAATACAACATTGTCAGGAGTTCAGGACAGGCAGAATCTTCTTAATACAACATGGTCAGGAGGTCAGGGCAGGCAGAGTGCTCATAATACAACATGGTCAGGAGGTCAGGACAGGCAGTCTTCTTAATACAACATGGTCAGGAGGTCAGGACAGGCAGAGTCTTCTTAATACAACATGGTCAGGAGGTCAGTTCAGGCAGAGTGCTCTTAATACAACATGGTCTCGATGTCAGGAAACACAGTCTTCTTCATACAACCTGGTCAGGAGGCCAGGACAGGCAGAGTTTATAATACAACATGGTCAGGAGGTCAGGGCAGGCAGAGTCATTATAATTCAACATGGTTGGGAGGTCAGGGCAGGCAGAGTCTTCTTAATACAACACGGTCAGGAGGTCAGGGCAGGCAGAGTGGTCTTGATACAACATGGTCAGGAGGTCAGGACAGGCAGAGTGGTCTTAATACAACATGGTCAGGAGGTCAGGCAGGCAGAGTGCTCTTAATACAACATGGTCAGGAGGTCAGGGCAGGCATAGTGCTCTTAATACAACATGGTCAGGAGGTCAGGACAGGCAGAGTGCTCTTAATACAACATGGTCAGGAGGTCAGGGCAGGCAGACTGGTCTTAATACAACATGGTCAGGCGGTCAGGGCAGGCAGATTGCTCTTAATACAACATGGTCAGGAGGTCAGGGCAGGCAGAGTGCTCTAAATACAACATGGTCAGGACAGGAAGAAACTTCTTAATACAACTTGGTCAGGAGGTCAGAACAGGCATAGTCTTCTTAATACAACATGGTCAGGAGGTCAGGGCAGGCAGAGTGCTCTTAATACAACATGGTCAGGAGGTCAGGGCAGGCAGAGTGGTCTTGATACAACATGGTCAGGAGGTCAGGACAGGCAGAGTGGTCTTAATACAACATGGTCAGGAGGTCAGGGCAGGCAGAGTGCTCTTAATACAACATGGTCAGGAGGTCAGGGCAGGCAGAGTGCTCTTAATACAACATGGTCAGGAGGTCAGGGCAGGCAGAGTCTTCTTAATACAACATTGTCAGGAGATCAGGACAGGAAGAAACTTCTTAATACAACTTGGTCAGGAGGTCAGAACAGGCATAGTCTTCTTAATACAACATGGTCAGGAGGTCAGGGCAGGAAGAGTGCTCTTAATACAACATGGTCAGGAGGTCAGGGCAGGCAGAGTCTTCTTAATACAACATGGTCAGGAGGCCAGGACAGGCAGAGTGCTCTTGATATGTAGGATGGTCAGGATGTCAGGGCAGGCAGACTGCTCTTGCTATGTAGGATGGTCAGGATGTCAGGACAAGCAGAGTGCTCTTGATATGTAGGATGGTCAGGATGTCAGGGCAGGCAGAATGCTCTTGATATGTAGGATGGTCAGGATGTCAGGGCAGGCAGAGTGCTCTTGATATGTAGGATGGTCAGGATGTCAGGGCAGGCAGAATGCTCTTGATATGTAGGATGGTCAGGATGTCAGGGCAGGCAGAGAGCTCTAGATATTTAGGATGGTCAGGATGTCAGGGCAGGCAGAGTGCTCTTGATATGTAGGATGGTCAGGATGGGAGGGCAGGCAGAGTGCTCTTGATATGTAGGATGGTCAGGATGTCAGGGCAGGCAGTGTGATCTTGATCTGTAGTAGGGTCTGGATGTCAGGGCAGGCTGAGTGCTCTAGATATGTAGGATGGTCAGGAGGTCAGGGCAGGCAGAGTGCTCTTAATACAACATGGTCAGGAGGTCAGGGCAGGCAGAGTGCTCTTGATATGTAGGATGGTCAGGATGTCAGGGCAGGCAGAGTGCTCTTGATATGTAGGATGGTCAGGATGTCAGGGCAGGCAGAGTGCTCTTGATATGTAGAATGGTCAGGATGTCAGGGCAGGCAGCAGACAAGACAAGGTCAGGAACCAACTCCTATGCACAAAACCAACACCAAGAAACCTTACTTCTCTGTCACGGAAGATTTCTTGAAGTTTTGTAAGACTTTTGGAAACCCCTGAACATAATGGAACCATGTTATATCTACGTAACTGGTACTTAGTGCGGCTCTGGTGTCCCCCACCAGTCTCATAGCACGTGCCATACATTTGAAACCGCTGAGGCCAGTGATTGGCTACATGGTAACATGACCGATGTATGTGAGATGCTTGGGGAGTGGCAGAGGATGCGGTGGTCCAGCTCCACTGGGACAGCTGCACTGGTAGAGGAGAGTAGCAGCTGTTTTTCAATTTTTGCTTAGTCCAAAATCTGTACAGGAGTTTCCAAACTTCTCTGAGAAACCAAGTAAAAAAAAATTCTTCTGGCTGAGAAATAAGGTTCTTAGGTTCTCATTTTTTGTACAGTTGCTCCATAGATTTGCTCTATTCTGGACACAGCCTGGTCTGATGGTCTGCTGTCTGACCTTTAGGCTCTGAAGAGAGGGAATTGGGAAGCAGAACTTCAGTGTGCACTGGTGTTTTCTTACCAAGCTGTTTCACAGAGTCACAAGAAGCGTTACACTTACTCTGTCTCAACAAGCTATGGGTGGTTCTATAGCAGTTATTAGCTTATTTAGCTCCCTTATAACTAGCTGAGACATTACAAAGATGTAAGTGCATCAGATTTAATCCTCAGCAAACATAGCTACAAGTGCTCTAGTGTATGAAAACAAATGCTTATCTGTGAACAAAAGCTAATCTTGTTAGAGATAATGAGTATCTCTGAGACTGAACCCCATCCATGCTGTTGTCGCCCCCTGCTTTCTGTCTAATCGGGAAGTGAGCAGGTAGAACCGGGAGCAAGGAGACTGTGAGCCAGGGCATGCACGCTACATAAGACAGCAAAGGTTACAAGAGAAGGAAGATGTTGAAGTGTAGGACAGGGAGCAACGAGGCTGGGATCCAGGGCATGCACGCTCTATAGGACAGCAGAGGTCACAAGAGGAGGAAGAAGATGATGGGAGCCAGGGCATGCACACTCTATAGGACAGCAAAGGTCACGAGAGAAGGAAGAAGATGATGGGCAGGACAAGTAGAAGGAGGTCAGGATCCAAGGCATGCATGCTCTATAGGACAGCAAAGGTCACAAGAGAAGAAAGATGTTGGCGGGTAGGGCAAGGAGAACGGCAGTCAGGATCCAGAGAATGCATGCTTTGTAGGACAGCAGAGGTCACAAGAGGAGGAAGAAGATGATGGGAGCCAGGGCATGCACACTCTATAGGACAGCAAAGGTCACAAGAGAAGGAGAAGATTTATGGGCAGGACAAGTAGAAGGAGGTCAGGATCCAAGGCATGCATGCTCTATAGGGCAGCAGAGGTCACAAGAGAAGGAAGATGTTGACGGGTCGGATGAGGAGAAAGGAGGTCAGGATCCAGGGCATGCACCCTTTATAGGACAGCAAAGGTTTACGAGAAAAAGAAGATGGGGGGGCAGGAAAGAGGAGAATGGAGGTCAGGTTCCAGGGCATGCATGGTCTATAGGACAACAGAGGTTACAAGAGATGGAAGATGTTGACGGGTCGGATGAGGAGACAGGAGGTCAGGATCCAGGGCAGGCACCCTTTATAGGACAGCAAAGGTCACGAGAAGAAAGAAGATGATGGGCAGGAGGAGGAGAATGGAGGTCAGGTTCCAGGGCATGCATAGTCTATAGGACAACAGAGGTTACAAGAGATGGAAGATGTTGACGGGTCGGATGAGGAGAAAGGAGGTCAGGATCCAGGGCATGCACACTCTCTAGGACAGCAGAGGTCACAAGAGGAGGAAGAAGATGATGGGCAGGACAGGGAGAAAGGAGGTCAGAAGCCAGGGCATGTGTGCTCTATAGGACAGCAGAGGTCACAAGAGAAGGAAGATGCTGCTGGGTAGGATGGAAATGAGGGATCAAGGAGGAACAAAGTAGTGGGAATCATTCATGGTCTCTAGTAGAAGGCAGCCCTAATAGATGTACCACCATCAGTATAGTGAACCTACCAATGTGCACTGCCTACAGAGGACACCCTCATATAACCCATGTTCATGTTATTCTCTGGCGTAAGAAGGAAACTGAACAATCTCCTGCTTCAGGTCCCAGAGCTGAACTAGAAAGGTGACCTCAAATAATCACTTCCCCATGAATATTTCACGAACACAAAAAGGTAAAGCCCTTAACTTCAGCAAAATGTTGCAAGAGGGACTTTTGGCACAAATATGTTTTGAAGTTCAGCTTAAAAAGTCTCTAAATTTAGCTGAATAAACACATAAAACAGGGGCGAACGTTGGGGGATTTCGTGACACCAGTTCGCTCCCGTCCATGCCTTTCATGAGAAGCCAAGTGGAATGAAAGTTCTCTCTCACGGCAAATGCCTTAATTACTGACCTTAATGTGAGCTTATAAATCCCAAGGCAATGAGTCGCCCCTAATGGAGCCTGCGGCGGACAGGACGTCACCGTGTAAGTCCAAGGCGGTGAGGAGAGAGCTGGGGATTTGGAGCTCTGTACCAGAAAAAACAAACTGTGATGCTATTATGTAGATCAAATAAAATGACATTGGTGGAAAAGTGTTGTGGTAACCAGGGCTATCAGCTGTCCATCAAGTCCTGGACAATCTGTACAGTGGGGGAAGGTGTGCTATAGACAAGCTTGGGCTGGCCCAAAGTGGAGCAAGGGAGATCCCCGATGGACCCCGGGCATGATGCACCCTTTGGCATAGTTGGCTTATGGCTGATTATAATATACAATTATATATTATAATTATACAATATATATATTATATTATATATTATAATTATATATTATATATTATATTATATATATTATAATTATACAATATAATATACAATAATATAAATACAAAGAAAACAAGAGTCACATGCAGTGAAAATCAACTCCACTGGTGGGACCCAGTAGTCAATTCCACTAGTGAGCCTCAAGAATTAACTCCATTGTTGGGCCCCTAGAATCAACTTCACTGGTGGCCCCAGGAATCAACTCAACTGTTGGGCCCCAAGAACCAACTTTCCTGGTGAGTCCCATAAGTCAACTACACTGGTGGCCCCAAGAATCAACTGCATTGGTGGGCCCCCAAGACTCAGCTCCATTAGTTGGTCCCAAGAATCACCTCCATTGTTGGGTCCAAAGAATCAACTCTACTGGTGGGCCCATACAATAAACTAACAAAAATCTACAGTACAGAAACCAAGAGTAATAGCAAATGACCCTCTAAACTGCCGGACCCTTTGTCCTTGTGGTCACTATTAGAAAACACGGAGCATGAATGATGTTCATGATAAGACACAACGAAGGAAAGCGCTGATAGCCAATTGGTCACTAAAATATTGCAGCCCATCTCAGGTTTACTCTGGACCACCTGGAGGTCCCATCATGTTTGTGGGAAAATGTCTTGTTATCATACATTTTTAAGATCCGGCAAAGCCATACCAAGACCTCTTCCATCTGTGAAGGATGGGGGTGGAGGCATCAAGGTTTGGGGCTGCTTTGTCCTCTTGGGGTCTGGACACCTTATGAACACTAAACAAGGAAGTCAAAGGTCTATGAATGTACGGCCCGCAGTCCATGACCTCAGGCTGAAGAGATGTTGGTGATACAATAAGGCTATGACCCATGGAAATCAACTACAGAGTTGTTGGAAAAGATGGACTGACTCACTCCACATATTGGCCTTGAAGTGGTTGTCCAGTAAAAAACAAGTTATATTCTATTGGGACCAGGCTTGTATTGAGCACATCGGGTAAACGTCCACAGTGCAGAGAGGAAAAGTAGGTGAATTCCTGAATTTGTTAACCTGTAAATCTTCATTTGGGAAGGGGGATCTACAGGTTATTAAACTAAGGAGTTCCCCTACTTTTCATCCCTGCACTGTGGATGTTTACCCAGTGTGCTCAGTACAAGCCTTAAAGGGGTCGTCTCACTCCAGGGGTCGCTGCTGCTGCTTTTTATGTTAAAGATCTTGTAAAACCAAATCACTCTGCAATATGTGTCCATTACCAGTGTCCTACCTATTCCTAGATATCCCCTCTTGTATGGGCTGCATCAGCTCCTCAGGTCGCTACAGCTACAGACCTGTCCAATCTCTCATGATAGGCTGCCAGCACTCGTCACTATAGCTACAGACCTGTTTGATCTTTCCGGATAGGCTGCCAGCGCTGGTCGCTATAGCTACAGACCTGTTCAATCTCTCGTGATAGGCTGCCAGCACTCGTCACTATAGCTACAGACCTGTTTGATCTTTCCGGATAGGCTGCCAGCGCTGGTCGCTATAGCTACAGACCTGTTCAGTCTCTCCTGATAGGCTGCCAGCACTGGTTGCTATAGCTACAGACCTGTTCTGTCTCTCCTGATAGGCTGCCAGTGTTGGTCGCTATAGCTACAGACCTGTCTACTCTCTCCTGATAGGCTGCCAGCTCTGGTCGCTATAGCTACAGACCTGTTCAGTCTCTCCTGATAGGCTGCCAGTGTTGGTCGCTATAGCTACAGACCTGTTCAATCTCTCCTGATAGGCTGCCAGCTCTGGTCGCTATAGCTACAGACCTGTTCAGTCTCTCCTGATAGGCTGCCAGCGCTGGTTGCTATAGCTACAGACCTGTTCTGTCTCTCCTGATAGGCTGCCAGTGTTGGTCGCTATAGCGACAGACCTGTCTACTCTCTCCTGATAGGCTGCCAGCGCTGGTTGCTATAGCTACAGACCTGTTCAATCTCTCCTGATAGGCTGCCAACACTGGTTGCTATAGATACAGACCTGTCTACTCTCTCCTGATAGGTTGCCAGCACTGGTTGCTATGGCTACAGACCTGTTTGATCTCTCCTGATAGGCTGCCAGCACTGGTTGCTATAGCTACAGACCTGGCTTCTACTGCAGCCTAGTAGAGGCCGGTAAACACGCCCCTGAATTCAATATGAAACCAAGAAAACAGTACTGAGGTGAGAGGAATCAATGTAGTGAGACAACCCCTTTAAAGGAGTGTTCCCACAAAGCAAAGTGTACTGCACAGGTCAACCCTTATCTAACTGCAAGCTGAGAATGAGGAGGGCAGCTATTTACGGAACCCCCATAGAAGTGAATGAGGAGGATGGCCTCATGTGCTCCCCTCATCATTCTCTTCCACAGTCGGCTCGCAGTCAGGTGAGATCTGACCTTTGCCGTGGACTCTGTTTTGTGGGAACACCCCTTTAAATACTTAAAGGGGTTTCGCCACGATGTAATGTTGACGTGGGATCCTCCAAAATGGGTATTTCATCACTTTTCTAAATATATGTGATTACAAAAAGTGAATCATGTGAGAGCTACAGCCTTAATCAGATGCCCTTAGTTTCCTGACAGATTACATTAGACGGGACCAGGACACTGACAGGAGCTGATCTGGCAGCGTGTGCGTGTTTGCACTTCTTATCTGATAACAGGGAACATGAAGGCGCTTGCAAGGGGCTGGGGAGAAAAAGCAGTAAATGAGCCTGTGTCTTTTGTATAGAGACTCCACTGGTTGTAACGTAATTATTTGAGTAAACATTGCAGACGCTCCCTGCTCCCTGGCTCTCTCTCAGCCCCCTTCCCTCTCCCCCATGACTCAGCATGCTGAGTTAATCTTCTCTCCTGAGCAAATAAGAGGTAAGGATCTCACTTCTTGGCAAAACCCCTTTAATGAAGAAAGGTGTAGAAAGATGGCGCTCCTATTACAGCCTATGGCAGTAATAGGAGCAGTAACATGGCAGCTACGGAAGCCTTCATTAGGCCCAGTCTGTCTTGGCAGCTACTCTTATCTCATACAGTACTGTTTCTTATTCATTTAGACGCTGTGGCCGCGATCGTCACGTCGTCCAGAGTGTTCAGCGGAGATTGCAGCCGGCAGGTATAACAAATAAAAGAAAGTCAGCACTGTAAAAACAAAACCACGGCAAATATGGTGCAAGTCCGTTTTTTTCACATTTTGCCCCACGTTGAATTTTTTTGCAGTTTCCCAGTTCATTCTATGGTGAATGATATCATTACAAAGTAAATCTTATTCCACAAAATATAAGCCCTGCTATGACTATGTAGATGGACAAATAAAAAAGTTATGGCTCTTGGAAGGCGAGGAGGGAAAGAAAACGGAGAACCATATTATTATGACCGGCTGTCAGGAAGGGGTTAACAGTACACGCCTGAGCAGGGCAACCTTTGGAACGCTGAATGTCCTGTGGATGAAACATGAGCAAATTTGCCGTATAGAAAAGAAAAGCAGCCGTTAAAATCACATTATTTCCCAGGTAGAAAATGCCCATAAACAGCCGAATAGTGTTTTACCCCTCAACATTTCATTATAGCTTTGTAACTCATAAAAGTTGAAAATAAGCGAGAGCCTCGGGGCAGGTTCACACGTTCAAGATGTGATGAGGATTTCAGAGCAGATACAAAAATCTCAGTTTAATCCCCCATTCATTCCACATCACAGACAAGAAAATAGCAAAACACCATTCACATTCAGCAGAAAAACAACCATGCAGAATATTCACACGGGAACTAATAGAGGGCGCAGCATGAGCCCAAATGTCAGCCACGGACTCCTGCAAGAAGAGGTGAATCCCGCAAGTGTGAACATGAACATAGAACACCGACATCATATCCCTGTAGGGAAAGATTCAGTATCACTTGTATTTTATTCATTTAATCCTCTGCTCATTCTGAGCTTAGGAGTCCAGTGGGCGGTCCTTCTCAGTGATTGACAGCTCTCTCTGCATGGGAATAGAGTCACTTAAACTTATTGAGAATCCTGTCCATTCTGGCCTTAGGTGTCAAGTGGGTGGTCTTATCATTAATTGACAGGCATATCTGCATGGAAAATAAGTTAGTACAACTTATTCATTTAAATCTCTGCTCACTCGGGTTAGGTGTCCACTATACGTCCCTCTTTGAATTTGACAGCTATCTCTGCATTGGAAAAGAGTCAGAATAACTTATTCCTTCAAGTCCCTTCTTATTCTGGGTTTAGGAGTCCAGTGGGTGGTCCAACTCTGTGACTGAAAGTTAATTCTGTATGCACTCTTGCAGGGGAAAGCTGTCAATCACTAAGTAGGACCGCCCACTGGACACCAAAGCTCAGAATAAACAGCTTCAAAGCGAAGAGCGACCAGTGCCTGTTCTAAATAATAAAGTTACAACAAGCCATTATCCAAAACTAAATTTCAGTTTACAAATTCTAAATTATTTATTTTACTTTTTTATCTACGTTGTGTCATCAATTATTGAAGACGCAGACAGGACTCGCTGTAAACACAAGCGTGCACACATACATAATAGAACAAGAAAAGTAACAAAAAGTAGCTAAGACCTTCCAGTGCCGGATACAATGTGGCGATCACATCGCTCATGACCTCATCCCAGAACATCTGTCCCAGAATGCAATGCATCTGCCCTGAGAGCAGCAATCAATCATGAAATGTTGTATGAATGATAGGTAGCCTCACCTCCCACTCAGTAAATAGATAGATAGGTCACCTATTTTGTGGTGATTGATAGATAATAATAATAATAATAATAATAATAATCTTTATTTCTATAGCGCCAACATATTCCGCAGCACTTTACAAATTCAAGGGTAAATGTACAGACATTACACATTAAAAGAACTTACAAATGATACACGAGGTATGAGGACCCTGCTCGCAAGAACTTACAATCTATTATGGTGTATGGGTGAGACAAAGGGTTAAGAAGTGCAAGGTTTACAATGGTCCAGCCATGTTTCATAAATAGGGGGTGGTTTACATAAAAATTGGGTGACCCTGCCACCCTGACAGGACCTCTATATACAGATAAGTGCCTGTGAGTGCCCTAGTGTAGGGAGTGACAAATGTGTGTGATAGCAGTTAGGGATCTTGATAGATAGATAGATAGATAGATAGATAGATAGATAGATAGATAGATAGATAGATAGATAGATAGATATGAGATAGATTGATATGGGATAAATAGATATGAGATAGATAGATAGATAGATAGATAGATAGATAGATAGATAGATAGATAGATAGATAGATAGATAGGAGATAGATAGATAGGAGATAGATAGATAGATAGATATGAGATAGATAGATAGATAGATAGATAGATAGATAGATAGATAGATATATAGATATGAGATAGATAGATAGACTTGATTGACATGCATGGTAACCAATTAGCAACAGTGTAGCATGTTAAATACTGGCAACTTTCTTTTCCCGTCATGCCTCTGATGAAGCGCCAGTTTGGGCGTGAAACGCGTAGGGCCTTTCAAGTGTTTGTTTGTTTTATTTAGTGAGGTTGGGAAACTCTCCTCACTGGTTTTAATAAAGTAAAACACTTTGTTTAAATATATTGAAGTGTATGTTAGATTCGTGGCAACACGTGCGCCGCAAGTCCTTCATCTTTTGCCTAGCACTCTTTGTAGATATATAGATACACAGATAGAAAGATAGATAGATAGATATGAGATAGATAGATAGATAGATAGATAGATAGATAGATATGAGATAGATAGATAGATAGATATGAGATAGATATGAGATAGATAGATAGATAGATAGATAGATAGATAGATAGATAGATAGATAGATAGATAGATATGAGATAGATAGATAGATAGATAGATAGATAGATAGATAGATAGATATGAGATAGATAGATATGAGATAGATCGATAGATATGAGATATGAGATAGATAGATAGATAGATAGATAGATAGATATGGGATAGATAGATATGAGATAGATAGATCGGAAATAGATAGATAGATAGAAAGTTATGAGATAGATAGATAGATAGATAGATAGATAGATAGATAGATAGATAGATAGATAGATAGAGCCAACAGTAGGTAAAGCCCCAGCTAGGTCAGGCCCCGGGTTTGCACATAGAAAAGATTCCAAGAAGGTTTTCAAGGCCCCAGGTAGTTATGTAGGCAGACCTCAGATAGGTAGCTGAGATCACGGGTATAGAGATAGCAGGGGCGTCGCTAGGCAGATTCATTCGGGGCACGAGCCCCGAATGAATCTACCTGTGCCCCGAGTCTCGGCGTCTCCAGGCCGCTGCCGTGGGCCCGGAGTGCTCCTTAGTGCGGGCGGCGCCCGCCGATCTCTGACTGCACGGTCGTTTCACAGCGGCCGTGCAGTCAGAGTCGGGGAGGAGGCAGGACGGATCGTTCCCGTCCTGTCTTCTCCCCTGTATGTACAGAGCTTGGTAAGCGCTGTACATACACCTGAGCGTCGTAGGGGGCGTGACGCATCGCTTTCATCACCCCCCTGCGACGCTGGGATCCCCTAAGCCACCAGCTCTGCCAGCCGAGGTCCCGGGCCCCGCGAGACGGCGTAAGCAGCGTGATGACATCACGCTGCTTACACCGTTCACGAGCTGCAGGACCTGGACGCGTGGACCGTGCTGAGGTGAGTAGGTTTTTTTAATTTTATTTTTATTAGGTAAGGGGGCATATTACTGGCTACAGGGGGCATATGTGGCAAAGGGGTATATTACTGGCAAAGGGGGGCATATTACCTGGCTAAGGGGGGCTAATAACCTGACTACAAGGAGCATATTACTGGCTACAGGGGGCAGTAACCTAGCTACAGAGGGCAGTAACCTGGCTACAGAGGGCAGTAACCTGGCTAGAGGGGCTAATAACCTGGCTAGAGGGGGCAGCAACCTGGCTAGAGGTGGCAACTACTTGGCTAAAGGGGGCTACAACCTGGCTACACTAAATGTAACTGCAGTATAATCACTTCTATTTCTCCTGAGCCTACATACAAAGGTTTTTCTCAGTAAAAATACATCCGCAGTTCACAATGAGATGCAAAAAATTCTGTGTGAATCCAGCCCTACTCAGAAAGACTTAAGGCCCTGAGCCCCGGACGTTTTGGGACCCTAGCAACGCCCCTGGTAGGTAGGTAGTCATACATGGTCATAGGTAGGGGATTCAGGTGGGTCCAAGGTAGTTAGGTAGGTCAAAGGTAGGTAGTTAGGCCTCAAGTAGGTTGTGGGTAGGCCCTTGGTAGATAGGCCCCAGGTAGGTAAGTAGGTAGGCTCCAAAGTAGGTCGGTCGGTAAGTCTCATGTTGGCCCCTAGGTGTGTAGATAGGCCATAGGCAATCAGGTAGACTGGCCCTTGGTATGTAGGTAGGCAGTAGTTAGGCCCCAGGTAGGTAGGTAGGAACATAGGCACTAGATAGGTAGGTAGGCTCCAGGTAAGATAGGTAGATTGCCATTAGGTAGGTAGGCAGTAGATAGGCGCCAGGTAGGTTGGCAGGTAGGGCCCCATTAGATTGGAAAAAGTAAAAATAAACTCACCTCAGTGAAGCCCGGTGCAGGCGATGCAATGATATAACATTATTGAGCCGTCTGCGTGATGACGCACGACCGACATCTAGAAGGTCTTAGATTTTGGCGAAAAGTGGAGCAGCCTCTGTATATGTGTTAGACCCGGGGCCCTCTGTTGGTCCAGTCTGACCCTGCGGCTTTGTAGCTCTTGTAGGTGACTCTGCTCTGTAACTTTTGTAGGGTGACACCACTTTGTAATATATAGAACCAGTGTGGAGTCAGTTTGGTGGGAGCAGTCTAATGTGGGACAAGTTAGGGGCAACATTGTGATTTTGATATATTTGGGAGGGTAAGAAGACCTAGCATCAACCAAGGGCTCAACGTTAGAGGTCATGGCCCCAACTAGACCTCCTCTTCCACATAAGAAAGCATCAATGGGGTCCGGAGGGCTCGGGGTCTAGTATAGATTTTGCTTCTGAAGCTTCAATTTACTCCTAAAAAATTTGTCATAAAAAATCAACCACAAAACTGCAGGTCAGCGCCAGGAATGATCCTCCCCCGTGTGAAAGAACTGGAGCCCGGACAACGCAAAAGAAATAACCAGAAATCTGAGAGCGGCTTTGTGCTTTTCTGCCACTTTGGGAGTAACATTTAGCAGGTTGTAATCCTAACATGTGCAACTCAGAGCCCTGAACTGGTAAATTAGCTTTGGCATCTTACATACTTTTTCTATTAAAGGTTTCAGCTTTTAGGCCGCGTCCGTGAAGGAGGGTTTCTTTGTAATGATCGACTCAAACCAAATTGGAACACAGCAAAGAACTCAGCATTGAAGTCAACGGGAGGGAAACTATTGCAGGTATTTGTCTAATAAAAGGGCTGTTCCCTCAATAGAATGCTGTATTCAATAGCATACACCAAAGAGGTCTGATAGGTTCCGGTCCCACCTCTGGGCCCTGCACCAGTCATGGGAACGGGCCGCAAAAGTGTTATCACACTTGCACATAAGTGCAAGGCCCCATACACAGTAGGGTTAGCAGAGGTGCAGTGACATCCGTCTGCTCCGGGGCCCCATACACAGTAGGGTTAGCAGAGGTGCGGTGACATCCGTCTGCTCCGGGGCCCCATACACAGTAGGGTTAGCAGAGGTGCAGTGACATCCATCTGCTCCGGGGCCCCATACACAGCCGGTTCATGGTTGTGTTAGACACACGTCTGGTGGCCCCCGGGTCATTTTGGCAGTGAGCTGCTCCCCTCTGTCCTCTACCCCCTCGCACCTTTGTAGCCATCGTTCATCTCACATCAATGGTGCATGGTGTCCGCAGTTTTCACGCCTCTTATCCACAATGGCCCCCTCTCTCTGCTCATGAAACTTTCACCACAGCAGCCGCCATCAGGTCACAATCTGCACAGAGGGAGAAATCTTGAGGCCCAACACCCGATAATCACCCCCACTCTGATAAACGGATGTGTGTGTGCGGATGACCCAGAGCACCACACAGAATTTCCTTCATGAGCTTCGCGCTGACGACACTGAAAGTAGGGAGTGGTCATAATAATGTGACTGTCTATAGTGCCCCCAGCAGCTGTAGTGCAGTATTCAGACTGGATAACAGAATAAAGATCTCATCAGACGGCGTCAAAGGCAGAAGAAACAACAATTACACCTGAAGCCTCAGGTCAATATGTTCATTAATTGGAGTCATTTGCTGTGTTTTCTCTCCCTGCAGCCGAGACATGAAGTCGACTTTGGCTCGGTCTACACAGCAAAGTGAGAATGCTGTCCAAGATCCTGGCATGTTCACATCGCTGCGCCGCACTGCACCGTTTTGTTTTTTTGCATAAAAAACTAGTTGGATTCCCGGTGTCCCAGTACATTGGGGCTACAGAAATCTGACATCAGTCCAGCGGAATATACATAATATAAATAATGTTCTATATTTCGCCGGACGGTTTTAGGTTTAGGAAACCCTCAGTAAAAAAAATCCGTGTTGTGTAGACTACAGCACACATTTTCTATTGAGGGCTGCACAGCGCTGGGGACGGTCGGATTTTCTGCAAGTACAAAATACTGAATCACTGAAAAACTAATCGAAATCCAGTGCTGTGTAGACATAGGCTTTAGCTTTTCTTTTTTTGGAACACATCCAAGGATACGAGTTCAGACAGCTTATCAAATCTTATATACCCCTCAAGCCAGCGATGAGGGATATGTGTGCAGACAGCCTATCAATCTTATATACCCGCCAAGCCAGCAATGAGGGATATGTGTGCAGACAGCCTATCTCACCTTATATACCCACCAAGCCAGCAATGAGGAATATGTGTTCAGACAGCCTATCACACGTTATATACCTACCAAGCCAGCAAGGAGGGATATGTGTGCAGACAGCCTATCACCCCTTATGTACCCACCAACCAGCAATGAGGGATATGTGTGCAGACAGCCTATCACACATTACATACCCACCAAGCCAGCAATAAGGGATATGTGTGCAGACAGCCTATCACACATTACATACCCACCAAGCCAGCAATAAGGGATATGTGTGCAGACAGCCTATCACACATTACATACCCACCAAGCCAGCAATAAGGGATATGTGTGCAGACAGCCTATCACATCTTATATACCCACCAATCCAGGAATGAGGGATCTGTGTGCAGACAGCCTATCACATATTATATACCCACCAAGCCAGCAATGAGGGATATGTGTGCAGACAGCCTATCACACCTTATATACCCACCAAGCCAGCAATGAGGGATCTGTGTGCAGACAGCCTATCACACCTTATATACCCACCAAGCCAGCAATGAGGGATATGTGTGCAGACAGCCTATCAATCTTATATACCCACCAAACCTCCGATGAGGGATATGTGTGCAGACAGCCTATCACATCTTATATACCCACCAAGCCAGCAATGAGGGATATGTGTGCAGACAGCCTATCAATCTTATATACCCACCAAACCTCCGATGAGGGATATGTGTGCAGACAGCCTATCACATCTTATATACCCACCAAGCCAGCAATGAGGGATCTGTGTGCAGACAGCCTATCAATCTTATATACCCACCAAACCTCCGATGAGGGATATGTGTGCAGACAGCCTATCACACCGTATATACCCACCAAGCCAGCGTACCACACGAAACTTCCTTCATGAGCTACGTGATGCCGATGTTAAAATGTGACTGTACTGTGGAGCTACATAGTATATTAGGTAGATGTATGGGAGCAGGGGTCTCCTGTGACTCTATCTTCCATAGGTCCACATAAACCTGGAGCCAGCTCCAGTACCACAGAGTGAGATCCTAGGGCAGTGGTCTGCAAAGTGCAGCTCTCCAGCCGTAGGGAAACGGTAAGATTTTATAAATACATGATGGGAGTTGTAGTTTCCCAACAGCTGGGGATCCGCACTTTGTAGACCACTGTCCTCGGGTCTATGTACTTACTTTGGAGCAAAATTATATGATGTCCTTGTACTATGGGGTTACAGATTGTGACCCATATAGTGGAGCATTAAGAAGTCAGGCATGTAGAGGAGAATACCTGTGTAATACAGTATATGATCTAACAAGATAACTACTACATAAGCCCCATAGATATCTGTGGGTGCCGGTCACGGCTTTGAACCCCACAATGTATTCTTCACCCCCCGTGAATGGTACAGATGAGCTGATCGGAAGGTTCGCGCTGTTACATTGTATATGTTGCGGCTGTTGCTCGCTCACATAGTTGCTATTTGTAACATTTTCTACAATATAGATGTATTATAAGTGTTTTCTAATATAACTAATCCTAATCTGATGCCCCACAGCCCGGGGCGCGCTGCCGCTCCATGGCATGTGCCACCTGTCAGCACAGATTGGCACAAGCGACGCGCACTCTCATAGGCAATGAGTAGCCGAGGGCATTTATCACAGAATCTGGAAGAGCAGCAGGTTGGGAGATGTTTGCCTGGTAACATATTGGATATAATTTGTTCACATATTCGCACGTTTCTCCCCATAGAGGAAAGAAATGGGGGGGAGGGGTAACTAAAGCAAAACAAGTAAAATGTGAATGAGCCCCTATCGAATCCACAGCAGATCAGAGCATGGAGGGAGGAAAACACACGCAAGGCAGGTATCAGGCAGGGCTGTGGAGTCGCCAAGCAAAAGCCCCGACTCCAACTCCTCAATTTCCCAAACCCCCGACTCAGACTCCTGACTCCCTCATACACGGCGCATATTTAAGTGATAACTTTACTGTAGTAAAATGGTCCCATCAGGCTGTTTATCACCTTATCATACAATAATCAAGCTATTTAGGTAGAACAGACACTGACAAGTAAAAGGGTAACAATGTTTTGATCTTTTGAACACGTGTGGGTAGAGTTGAAGAAAAAGCTGTATTTGTATCCAAGTCCAGTCTGCACCGACATTGGGAATGTGTAGAAGAGACCCTGGGATCAGATTTTGGTCAAGACCTGCTTGAATCTGATCCAGAGCCCAGAAGGATTCAGGCAGTGCTGAAAACTAAAGGTGGATTTCCCAAATACTAAAAAAGTAATAAAAATTAACATTTTGATTTTTAGGAGCAAAACAGTAACAATGCAATTACAGGACAAGAACCTGCAGAACTAAGCAGATGCTAAATACTTGCAAGTCACATTTATGTATTAGGTAGGTAAGGTGACTGTATATAAAATTACAGTAGCCTCATGTATAAAGCTGTAGTGGATGGTGAGATATGGAGCCTGAAAGTCACAAATTCAAAACATTGTTACCATTTTGCTTGTCAGTGTAAAATATATTTATTGGATATGACTTTAGAACACAAAAAATTGTAAATATGCAAAACACTGCAGGAACATACGTGGAATCTCTGAATTTGTTTTGAGAAATAGTATCTCCTCCATCAGATCCTGCATACATGACCTCACATCTGATCTCATTATTTCCAGGCTAGAGAACGGCCTCTCTACACTAACCTGGGGGCAAAGCGGTGACCACAGGGGCAACATCTCTAACAATGTCAGGATATAAAGGAATTGCCTCAGCCACTGTCAGTTTTGATGAATGGTTGATCTTCTACTTCTTTGAAAGCAGGTGAAATTTTTTCTGAAATCTGTTTGCCTGGGAGCGGAATCTTTTCCCCTGGGGCAGCGCTTTGCCTGCTCCATGTCATCAATTACACTCCTCAAGTGATGAGGCTCAAGAGATAGAAGCAGGAGCACTGGCCAGACCCAATGCCTCTTGCTCTTTGCATCGAACTAACTGGACCAACTAATTATATATTTTGGGAGTCGGAGTCGGTCCATTTTATGACGACTCCGACTCCTGCAAAATAGACACCGACGCCGACTCCACGACTCCGACTCCACAACCCTGGAATCAGGCAAATAATTATCCCTACATATCCATACAAAACATATCGTTAATTGCTGGCTTGGTAGGTACAGTATCAGGCAAAAAATTACTTAGGCTGTGTATAAGTGTAGAGATATATAGCAGAGCAGCTGTCACGGGGGTCGCGGGCTCTGCTGTCCCCCGCGGCCGCAGGGGCTCCGGTGCGGCGGCTGCAGCTGCCCGCGACCACCCCGCTCCTGTCCCGGCCCCAGCGCCGCTCCCCTTACCCGTCCGCGCTCCGGTGAACGCTGTCCCCGCCTGTCCCAGCCGCCGGGCGCGTGCCCTGTGCTTTAGGCGCGCGCGCGCCGGCTTCTCTAGATTTAAAGGGCCAGCGCCCCGATAATTGGTCAATTATCAGGCGCTGGTTCTATTTTAGCGGTACGCCCCCTGCACTTCCTGCCAGTCCGTTGGTGTGCTTAGAGAGTGTTTGGTGTGCCTTAGTGTCCGTATTGCTTACCCGTGTACCAGTCCGTCCGCCACGTTTCCAGACCTTGCCTGCTTGCCGCCTGCCCTGACCTTCCGCCCGCCTCTGACCACGAACCTCTGCTGCCTGCCCTGACCTTCTGCCTGTCCCCGACTTCGCCTCTGGATTACGATTTTGTACCACGCAGTACCCCGGCCGCCTCCGCAAGCAAGTCACGTCAGGGGTAACGACCTGGTAGTCTCACGCCGCAGCAAGTCCATCCCGCTTTGCGGCGGGCTCTGGTGAAAACCGGGGGCTACTTAGATTCCGTTCCCTGGCGTGGCTTAGGTATCATCGCTTGCGGGGGTCCAGCGAATCCACCGTACCCGTTACAGCAGCCATTGTAAACTCTAGACTTCTAACCACACAGAGCTCACATCCAGCATGTATTACTGGGAGGACACCCCCACATGAGAGCGAGTGATGGCAGCAGCATCCTGGACACACAGAGCTCACATCCAGCATGTATTACTGGGAGGACACCCCCACATGAGAGCGAGTGATGGCAGCAGCATCCTGGACACACAGAGCTCACATCCAGCATGTATTACTGGGAGGACACCCCCACATGAGAGCGAGTGATGACAGCAGCATCCTGGACACACAGAGCTCACATCCAGCATGTATTACTGGGAGGACACCCCCACATGAGAGCGAGTGATGGCAGCAGCATCCTGGACACAGAGCTCACATCCAGCATGTATTACTGGGAGGACACCCCCACATGAGAGCGAGTGATGGCAGCAGCATCCTGGACACACAGAGCTCACATCCAGCATGTATTACTGGGAGGAAACCCCCATATGAGATTGAGTGATGGCAGCAGTATCCTGGACACACAGAGCTCACATCCAGCATCTATTAATGGGAGGACACCCCCACATGAGAGCGAGTG